>PDGT01000010.1:758769-851496 GCA_003671415.1 Megathymus violae
TCATCACAGCTTCTTACCAAACGGGACGAGCATTACTGCAGATGTGTATTGTGAAGAACTGAACACAATGATAGCGAAGCTCGCACGTCTCCATCCAGCTGTGGTCAATCGTTCGGCTCCACTGCTCCTGCACGACAACGCGCGACCTCATACTGCACAGCAGACTGTCTCTATGCTACAAGAGCTGGGGTTGGAAGTTCTCCGTCATCCGCCGTACTCACCAGACCTGGCGCCTACAGACTTCTACTTTTTCCAGAATTTGGATAACTTCTTGGCGGGAAAAAAATTCAATACCCGAGAGGCAGTACAAAATGCCTTTGAAGAATTTGTTTCCTCCCTTCCAGCTGATTTTTTCAAAAAGGGCATCAATAAGCTACCACTGCGTTGGCAAAGATACATTGATTGCATGGGTGATTACTTTGATTAATAGAAATAAAAAATATAGAAAAAAATACGCTTCATTTATTTCATGAAAAACGGCACTTTCATAGGTAAAGACCTATTTTTATGTATTGTCAAGCCATTTGTTTATAGCTCATCTACATACATACATGTTTTATAAGAGAAAGCTACTAGTATTATGCTTTCAGATGGACTTTATGTATCTATGTACGCGTGTAGACAATATTTTGATCTCTTAACAAATTGCCACTTTTTAATTGGTCCTATCTCTTTTATTGACGCTTGAGGCAACCTCAGCGATCTATCCAGTGTTAAGTCTGATTATATTTTCAAGTTGATTGGTAGTAAAATTTTGAAATTATGTATTGCGTAATCAACTCAAAAGGAAGATGAATAATCTATTGAAATCAACTTTTAGAATTCAGTTAATCAACAATTCCCTCAATATTTTCATGACTGAGAATCGCTTTTATATCTATTATTTGGTTCGTAGAAGTCATAAAAATGCAATAAATAGTAAGTTCTTCTGAAATTACAAACCTGTCATATCATTCCCGGAAATATTTCTCGGAACGCGTTTCACTCATTTATTATATTACGTGCCTTCTTGCGATGGCAAACGGACAATAGAACGATTTCAAATTAAAATTGTGTCTCATATCCGGCCCTGGGGCACAACCCGCTCATATAAGGCATAAAGTAAATATTCAGTATTAAAAAAGACCTTATAAAACTTATTACAAGTATGTCTATAATTTAACAAAACCCTTTATGTTTGGAACGATGCAAATAAAGTTAGTAACAATAAACACAGTAAACAGTAGTAATAATAATAGATTATTATTATTTAGTGGGAACAGTGAATCCAGCATATTAATGCAATTGCGCTTATATTCCAACCCGTACTGCGATTAGGTCCTACCCGTGATTGTTATTACAAAGAGAGGGTCGAACTAACGCTTTAGTGACTGGTTTCAATAAAGAAAAATTTGTACTCCGATCTACCGATTAGGTGCTGCTTTAAAATTTGTGTCGCGTGACGCACTGTTCCCATTCTATTCTATACAGTTAAATAAACCTGAAATATTTGATATCGACTATGATTTTGTGGTTGTGAAATAGATTCTTATCCACGTTATTCAAACTTCTCTCTCCAAACAACAATATTTGATGAGAACAGAAACCGATCGCTTCGCAGCTGTACAAAAGAGGGAGCAGCAACGCAAATATCACTTATAACTCTTCAACTTTTATGAGGATTTCAATTTTTCTCGTAGCGCTCTATTAATAATGTATTGTATCGATAAAAAAAAGTTAAACACACATATATAATCGCGAGTGTTACACATTTTGACTGTAACACATATTTTAATACAAAATCAAATAGAGTGACTATTGATAACCTGAATAAGGAACAAATTCCTGTAATTATAATTATGCAAGCTGTAAAAACGTAGTATATTAACGATCTATATTGTCCTAGATATCAGGTAACCAGATAATCCGGCTAGCTGCCCCATCTAATGTCGTTTCCCTGTACTCAGTCATTAGCGGTTAAGTGAACAGTAGTACGCAGTGTTACGATATCTGTCTCCCGGGTAACTAGGTAACTTGTCAACTTGCCACCGTAATACAATGTCACGTGATTTGTACCTACACGTCTCAGCAGTGCAAGATTAATCTGGTTTGAACTTGATTTCATTATTTAATGGATATTATGGATACTCTTAGTTTTCAAGGCTCCAATAGCACAATTAGAATAGAATTAATAGCGTCCAAACTATTTTAATACTTGAAGTAATATTATTTATTTGGTGTAATTAAAAATTAAATTAAATTATCTATGAGTTTGTCTTTTAGATAAGAAAAGTTGTAAAAAATGTTAACAAAAATATATTTGCTCTGTCTCTTTCCTGTTAATTAAAAATGAATATCGGCATCTCACTCATTCTCTTCGTAGGTATATACACTGCTGGAAATTCGTTTTGCCAAATTATCATAGTAATATAAATCATAAATGCATTTCGTTCTAAATGTTACTGAAACAATAAAAAAAGTTTTTTTAAATACATTGAAAACGTAGTTAAATGTGGTTCCTTCAATTGTATAAATTCAACATATCATCAAGTCACTAAAATAATAATCAGTGCGGTAGTATTTTTTGCTTTACGCTTGACTACCGTTTCACCTGATGTAAGTTTAGGTTTTGTCGTATTAATCAAGGATTTTTGTTTTTATTGTGTTTGTTGTTATGTGTTATGTATTTACTTCCTCACCTTCACGTCAGATGATGGTCCACCTATAGTTCCTAAATAGTATGATTATTAAAGTAAAACATAGTGTTTGATATTTTATAGATTTTCTTGGTAAGCTTTTAATAGTCCTTAGTCGGTTTTTTTTTAATAAAATAAGTTAGTGTTTGACAATAACCTCACCTGATAGTAAGTGGTGATGAAGTCGAAGATATTAAAAGCATTAACTTATAAAAGCCTTGTTAAAATGTTTACTTGTTATTCAACTGCACAATTCAATTGACCTACCTTTTACGAGCACGCTGTGCTCAAGCTCTTCGTTGACTATGGACGGTCAAGTAGCTTTCGATATACACTCCAATTAGATGTTCGATTAAGACATGAAAACATATTTTACAGTGTAACTAAATAACTATGTAATTGTTTTAATCAATTGTATCTTAACTACATACAAACTGTTAACTGCATACAAACATAATAATACCTGTTATTGTCATCAAAGATAAGTTAAAGATTGTCTATTGATTTTTGAGATTACCCTACACGATAAAATTTACTTTTTTCTCATATAAAACCTGTATACTTATACTGTAGTTTTCATTATAATTTCTTTTTCAATCATATTTCATTGAATATGTCAGTTCGATTTTATGTTAGCAATATTTGCTAGGTAATTCCTAACCAAAAAATATTCGGTCTGTTTGACAGAAGCTACCATTAATTAGTATTTGGTTGAATGAATCTTTTATGTGTGGACTGTTTACGTTAATTTTTTTTATTTTAATTTAGTGTATAAAGTACTAACTGCCGCCAGTTTTGCCTTCAGTTCAGGAGCTGCATGGAAATTTGAATCGCAATTATCTCAACGTGAGCTGAACGAAATATAATTGCGAGCAAAAATAATAGCCCACTTTCAAATCTCAACTTATTACCTCTGAAATGGGGCTTTAAAATCCATGAAAATGAGCTGATATGGAACTTTATGAAGCTCTTTACTTTTAAGAAATTAAAATGTACGTATAAAGTATGCAATTCATGGATCGGTATTGCCAGAGCTGCTATCATAAACGTGAAATGCTAGCCAGTGACCACATTAAATCTATTCTAATAAACCTGAAATGCGGCTGTTTACTATAGAATATATATATGGCACATTTCTAATCTTAAACGATGAAATAAAATAAAGAAAACAAAGCGTGCGTACGAGCAGTAAACTTGTCAAGTATATTATAGTTGGATAGATATAGTAAGCAGATCATACAAAGAAGCAACGGAGTGTCTAGCGCAAACACACATGCAAGAGAGTCAAAAGCGACTACATAATACAACATATTTAAAAAACAAAAGGTAAAGAAAGCCAACTAGATCGTATAGAAACACATCAATTTATGAGGGCTAAAATAAAGTTCTCTAATTAAAATAAATATGTTTGTAAATGTAAATTTTACTTCATAATCAGGATTCAAAATGTATCTAATGATATAAATTAATTAATTAATAACCATCACGTTTTCATTCAGTCTACAGTAAGGTTTCTCGAAGAGTATACAAGAGCTCTACTCAACTAAATGCACGTATGAGCGAGTCTGTTTGGTTATATTTCCAACTACCGTAGGTATACACAAAACGGAACGTGCTCGATCTCTTCCAATTTTAGAACTTATTTATTTAAAAACATCAGAAGCAAGTCACACACGGAATATAAGATTTATCGTTATAAGTTTAAAAAACAGATTATATAAATAGCAAAAACTAATTTTTATACCAAATTTCCACAATAATAAATTCGCTGTCATGTTGACAAATGATTCCTGGCAATTACGTAGCACGGGAAAGTGTGTCGGGAATTAAAATTTCTATAATACGAAATTTTTTCAGCCCAATGTTTACATTTCACGCATTTGCCACATATTGCCGTCATCGTTCTGTCATGCCCCCAACATGTTCGTGTTTATCTTCTCTTGTAAATAAATCGTCTGTGAAGTAGCGATAGATAAGCCAAGCATACTTGAAACAGCTGAAAAAATACGCAAATGAGAAGCGAAGTTTTTACAGTATAATTCTGGAGGTTGAACGTGAAATATGCTGATGAATCACACGAAAAATTATGGGCAGAGTTTTGTTAGGTTGTAATTTTTTCAACATTTCTAATTTTATTCATCTCATTCCTGAATTCTAATTAAATTTCAAGATAATTTGTTCTATGGAAATCGAACCTTAACGATTCAATTGTGAATGTTTTTATTTAATTTCGTTTTGGTTTCGGAAACGTTCTTTATCATAGAGAAAAAGAACCAATGTACTTATAATAATAATAAGAATAATAATAATTTATTTTGTAGCGACCCTACATTTGTACATTAATGTAAATAAGTAACCCTATTTTTGTTACCATGGTATCTATAAACAATAACAACAATTTCATTAATCTATCTTACGCCTTCTTTTGTTATCGCTATTAAACATTTTCATCAATTTGGTCCTCGTCCTATTTAATGTTTAAACGTTATCGACAGATATTCCCACATTTTATTTTCTCACCACAATCTTAATAATATAAAGAGAGAAATTCGTGAGTTTGTGGTCAAACATTGGTAAGTAGTTAACTAACTGTCGGTACATTAGTCTCTTTGTAATTACTACTAAATTATAGATCTGTACTGTAAAATGTGTATAGTGGCTAGACAACTTTATTAATAAATTTTAATATTGTAACTTATGTACTTGTCATACAATTACTCTGCGGTATTAAATTAAAATGTGCTTGTATAGCCGTTCATTGATTTAGTTTCTTAGTGTCAGCAAAAAATCGAATTAACCTGTGTGGAATGCTGGCAATCATTACTTAGCAGGGTTCGAAAATATCCGGTATTTATTATAAATATCAAAATATCGGATATTTATGATATATATCCGATATATATCAAAAGTTAGATATATATCCATTTTGTATGAAAGCCATATTAATATTTTATTGTATTATTCATGTATACTATTTGCATATGTGTTAAAAAACAGAAATTATTCTGACACGACAGACTGCATTAATACCGGCAGAAGTGTTGCCATTTATGGATTAGAACTTATATTAGGCAGTATGTTTTAACTCTAGTCCAAGGCCATCTACATTTGGGAAGTACAGATACAGTAACAAACGCCAAAAATTACTCAATAATATAAAATTTTATATATATCATAAAAATCATTTATATATGATATATATCAATGGATATATATATCCTATATCTATATATCCTCGAACCCTGTTACTTACAATCTTTATCTCACTTACTCGTAGCTTAGTTGTACCTCATACAACGGTCACACACTCACACCTCCGCACTAGGATTCTCTGTGTTGCATGTGGTATGTGGTATGTGTTGCATGTGGTACAAATAAGACATCATAAACACCCATGACCCGAGAATAAACATTTATCTGTCACATAAATGTCTGCCCCGGCCGGGAATCGAACTCGCTCGGCAGCCAGGGTCACTATCAACTGGGCTAAGGGGTCCTATAATTAAGACATTAATCACAACAGTCATAACCAGTAAATAAACATTTTACTGTCATATTCAATTGCACTTCGCCGGCATCCTAATCACCTGGCTTTAACCCGAGAAAATGATCATTAACAAATTCTCTATATAGACACATCTAGTAAATAAAATATTGAAACACAAGATTTTATCATTATTCTCTTGCACTTATTCCAAGTTTTGGTGAACCTGGCTTATATGTAATATTATACTGCTATATAAATCTGTTGAGATTTTCGTGTATGTCTCGAGGTAACTCAAAAAGAACTTGACTCGACTGTGTCTATCTATGTATATATACACATCTGTAATGTCTCTCTGTCTGTACATTCCATTTCTTTTTGTCAAATTATGTCCCGTTATAACTCAACAACGGCTTGACCGATGTTCGTGAAAATTGATATGCAGTGAGGACACGTGATTGTGCAGATGATAAACTATGTATATAAAATGTGAGTTAACCTGAAGATGTATAATCCAGACAATAAATATTAAATTTCTATTAATCATATATATATATATATATATATCGGCGATGCCAGTAGATTTAGCAGCATTGTCGAACATAGCGTGGGCGTATAATCGTTTAACACTTTTAAATAATTGTTCACAAACACTTCACACCGGGCAAACGAAACCAGTAACAGTTCCCAGTGCGGAGGAACCGATCTCTTCGACCGCAAAATGTAAACTGTGGCTCCATCCGGCATCACTCCACGAGCTAGGCTTTGTTGTAGCACGATGTTAGCCGAGTATCGACGTCATCGCGGCGGTGCTGCCATCACTCGGATATCGTGCTGAGTTTCGTTTCACGGCTATATTAATGACCATCTCCGACATATATATAACTAGCTGACCCGGCAAACGTTGTTTTACCATATAAATTATTAATTATATATATCGCTAATTATAAGAATTTTACTAAAAAACAATATCAATCCCTTAACGTAATAGAGTGTACAATATTTTTTGCTATCCCATCTTTAGCTAACACAAACAAACTGGATGGTTTGCCCACTCAAGAGCATGCCACGTATGCCACGTCTGTGTGAAAAACATGGTGTGATATAAATTAATGATGAATTTATTTGAAAATAACACTGAAATAGTTAAATGATAATTGTAAACGTCACTATTACGATTGATGCACAAACAATTATAATAATGGCCGAAAACTGTAGTTAGTGAGAAAAAAGATATCATCCCTACTCCGTGCTGTTTAACTGGGTCAGAAGTGACACCCTTAGAGGTCTGGCGTGGATAACCGATCAAGTGATGATTAAACAGTTATCGACCTGGGTTAAAAATTCTTGAATTAAAAATTATTAAAAAATAGGGGTTGATGGTTGGGTTGTATGTATTTTTTAATGATACATCATAAAAAAAATAAAAATAAAAAAATTTGTCCAGACAAATGACTTATGATAAAAAATAAATAACAACTTATTCTCAGACCTACTGAATATAAATATAAATTTTCAGCAAAATCAGTGAAGCCGCTTCGGAGGAGTATGGTAACTAAAACTGTGACACGAGAATTTTATATATTAGATTGAATAGTCCAACCCGGACGAAGTCTGACGGTGTCGCTAACAATCACTTAATTCTAAATTCATTATATTTATATTATATTTATCATTATATCTTTATTCATTATTCTATATATAATTTTTATCTCCCGTTAAATTCTTTCGCCCGTCAACTTAATAACCACTCCTTTTTTATCCATACTGGTTTTTACTGTATTCGTTCTTCAACATGTTCTGCCGGCTTTTAATCGCACTCATATGTATTTCCGTAAAGTGAACCACGCTGTGATATCACTGCTGCTCAAACAAATTCCATATTTAAGTCCTGAGCAAAGGTTAAATTCCGTTTTGGAAACCGACGTTTCATATGCGCGGTTTATCTAAATATTACATGAGGCCTCGAAAATTTTCTCGCGATGCAACGAATGCGCATTGCGGCAAGCAAGCCGCCCCGAACCTTGCGGGCCAAATTACTATGCACTCTCAATCCTAAGGATTTTTTACAAAGTTTTTTTTTTATTTTTATTTTTTCATGTGCAACGGAAAGTAATGCAAGAATGTACATATTATAGAAAAGGAAGACATAAAGTAGAGAAACGTTGTTGGCCAAATCGTTTAATGTTTCGCGTAAACGACAATAATATTACGGTCAATCGGCAATTAGTCTATATTACCTGTCTGTCAAATGTCGCCTGTCAAGAGATTTTCCCCGTGATCATTGATTCGGTTAAAACATCGTCACAAAATAACTTTATATAAATAAATAATCTTTTTTACGTCATACGGTCAATAGCCAATAAACGAATTGACGGGTAACCACGTGGTAAGTAGCCACCGCCACTCACCGCCGGACATCCGTAACAAACGCCTTATATGTATAATCTGGTTACGTCCTTATATCGGCTTCAAACGATTCTTCTATTATTTATTATTTATTTATTTGAATTAATTAGTATGGATCAACCAATTACACTAATTAAAAAAAAAACATTATATATGAACAATTTACACAAGAAACAAGATTACAAAAAAAAGCTTAAATTAATTCATGAAATATAATGCCAAAATAAATACAATTAAATGCAATCATAAAATAGAAATAATATTAAATATGAGATAAATTCATGTCAATCAAAATCAACGCCAACCGATGTCATTAACAATTAACGTCAATTGTAAAATAAAATCAAGTAATGGTAAACAAGTCAGTATGGTAAGTTTCTATGGGACTCGGTGTTTGTTTTTGCAGTAAGGTTCCAAAGTTGATACGCGCATTACTTATTGGGACTTTTAAGCGACGCGTTAAAGTACATCTGGTAGATAAATGTATGGTATCCTTTATTGTTAAGTAAACTTTTTTTTAATTACCCTAATTATTATATGGTTTTAAAAGATGTTCCGGGGAGTTTGTTTCTACGTTTTTTCTTCTCAGCGTTAAAACACCTTTTCGAAACGGTAGTAGAAGAAACAAATGACGTGCGAGAATGTTTCAAAGTTTTGAATTTAAAGTTGAATTTGACGTTATTCATAAAAAACGTTCTAGTTTCAATATACTTTAATCACTGATATAATATCACATTCACAGTACATAAACGTAAAAAACGTAAATAATCACAAAACAAAATAATAAATAAAAATTAAATCAGCTGTTCAAATATTTATATCGTCTAACGTGTACATATACAATGCGTTCATGCCTTTTATTGAGTGTATACGTTATTTCTCGTATAACGAAATGTGCCTAAAAATGAGGCGTTAAAACTTCACTCTCAATTCCCGTCTAATTATCGAATCGACACTAAAGAACGAATCGAACGAAAAATATATTTTCTACACGCACCATCACAAAACCAGAGTTATATTTTACCCACAATGTAAAAGTCGGTATTGGACTCCACGAATAAAGCTCACCGCGAAGTATTGTTCGCATTTTGCTACTGAATATTGCAGATAAAAGTTTTAGTGTTGCAAAAACTTCAGGTGTAAGGTAACTGTGATATTTATGATCTAAATCGCTTTACTCGATATGTTCTATACTTTGTGTTTAGTGAAAAAGCTTTTCTCGAGTTGTTAAAATAAATTGTTTTAAAATAGTTTTATACAACATACATACACTGCATGCAAGTATATGAGACAGGTATTGAATAAAAACTTTGTCTTTCTTTGAGCTCAGGGCAATCTTTTCGTGTAGTGTAGTGTATCACTGGCAATGACCTCTGGTCTCTCCAGGTGAAGGTTGCTGGCTCTGTACCTACCTCTTTATCTCAAACTCGATGGTTTGTTTGCATACTTCGATAACCAGCCGTGAAATATTCAACGCGATCGCAGTATCGAAGAGACATGTAAAAAGCGGGTTCATTGCTTTTCGCTTAGCTAGAACCTTAAATTACCAATCTTGGCTGATCTCTTACCACCACGTGACTCATATCCTTGCTCAACGCCAAAAACTATTATGAGGTTCTGTAGTTACGGAGAGCACTAAGTGATATCTGCGCATGTCGTAGAGTAGCGTAGTCGACTTTGCTCGCGACCTCCCGTTTTGAAAGAAGACCAGAACTTGGCAGTTGAATAGTTACAAGTTGTTGTAAAAGGTAGACCGATTTTATTAGGACCCCTTGCGAACACAAATTTGTTACAAAAATTTCACGCCGCAAACAAACATCGCGGCGGTTCACCGATATCTCCAATCATACAAAGTTTTAGCACCCAAGTACAGTTGATACGATGATATTAAATGTACGTTAGAGGTAATTACACAAGAACAACAATTTGGCCAGCAAGATTTCCAAGTTTACAACATTCGAGGGCGAACTTGAACAATTTATCGGCTCCCCGAGTTTTAAAGTAAAACCAATGAACGGTCTTATATTGGCTACAACGGGCAACAACTGCGATAAATTTTTCGAACAACACCAATAAAAACGTCGATTAAAATTCTTTCTTTTTTCTCATGAGGCATAGCTTATTTATATGGTATGAAAAGTTTTGTTGAATATTAATTTATTTGGGCCAACACTAAAATTAGGTTGAATGAAATTATAGTGCGCTGTAATACTTAATTAGAAAATTTATTAAAATATACAGTTTAATTTAAGAAAACCACTATTTAAGCATGTTTTTCCGTTAATTAAATAAGTAGTTTATATTCTTATTTCTATAATATAATCGATTGACAAATAGAGAAGAAAATGCTACTGAATTGTTTTATTTTGACCATTTATAAACGTTTACACACTCACACACCCGCGCTAAGATTCCCTGTGTTGCGGGTTGCATGGACCTAAACAAATATGACATTACAAACACCCATGCCACGAAAAACATACATTTATCTGTCACATAAATAGCTGCCCCGGCCGATAACGAACCCGCGACTCTGCGCTCGACAGGGAGGGTCACTACCAACCGGGCTATGAGGTCGTCAATGGTTAAATATAGCTTGAAACCCTAAATTGATTTAAATAAATCCTTAGACAAACTAGGGTTACCAAAAGAGATCGGAGAATTAACCAGGTAATATTGCGATGGAAAGCCGTATTGTTTAAACAATAAAATCGTTGGGGATGAAAGCTTTCAATGGCGACTACGCTTTTATAAAAAAATTATAGAACACCCTTCAACCAGGTGAACTGACGATTCGAAGAAGTTTGCAGGTATATGGCAAATTAAGAAGGCTCAAAATTGTGCCAACTGGCGTCAATGAAAGGGAAGATGTATTTAATCACATATTCTCATGAATCCTAATTCGTTATTTAGACGGTATTTGAAATTTAGTATAATACTGTTGGATGCATTATTTCACTACATTCTAAACAAAACAACGTCCTTTAAATCAATCTTCCTAACCAAAAGTGATGACTCACAGGGCTTATTTATACAGGCTCTATTACTAAGTCATAAAGTTCCACTAAAGCCTGACACACTGGTACTCTAGTTTCACTGATTTTGTGGGTAAAATTTACGGCGCGTCGAAAGCCTATTGATTCGGTAATTAAATTTTAATTTATAACAAAGTAATTTTGTACAATTATATCAAGGTGACATTATTGACTCTACCCTCACTTACAGTACATTTGACAGGCAGATCAAATTTAAAGAGTGATAGCCTAGTGGTTCGTTGGTGAAGAAAAATTTGTTAGGAACCTGCATGTCTGAGTGTTTTTCGTAATATTCTCAAAGGTATGTGCAGTCTGCCAACGCGCACTTGGCCAGCGTGGGACTGTATGGGTTGTAATGATGATGTCATTACATTTACATGATAATACATGTAATTATTAACATAAAAACCGTAATAAAAACGTTAATTTATTAACACTACCGAATTGTGGTTACAAAATATATTTAAAAGCAACCACTCAAAGATTCTATAATTTATCACTGAGCTTCACCAACGTAAAGATTGTTAATATCAGGTTATGTATTTATAGTATACTTAATATGTAACGTGAAATATTTCTTTATAAAAAGAAATAATTAAAACCTAACAAGAAGTGGCCACCGCAATCCATATACCAACATAACCAACCTTAAATAATAAAATCAAAGCTTCTCTGAGGCCCCATAATCCTTTTATTTTGTACTTACAATAAAGTTACAGTAAATAAAATGTAGACGATGTTTTACAAGCACCAATTACTAATCAAAAATTTCTTCCAGTGGGCCCAAAGGTTGGATTAAATCTTAACTTGAGTTATCTATGCTCCAAAATAAAATCCTGTTTTTGTCGTTCCTTCGTATTTCCCATAACGGTTATGGTTCATAGCCGGTTACAATCGCAAAGTAATATTCCAAACTATATTAAACAGATCTCGGTATTATAAATACGAATTTCGTACAGTTTCTGCGATAATTAATAATGAAAGAAAGTCAATTCAACAAGTTTATCATGCTTAAAAATGTCATACAACCATTATAACAGGTTCCTTTCGCTTATCATGATCATTAAATATGAAATATAACATAAGTTGTTTCAATTCACCAAAGCAAGTTATATGCCTGCAAACAATTTTATTAATTATTCTTGAGCAGGTATTTCAATTAATAAATACACGTAAATAATCGTTCACACACTCAATTCTTCGCACTAGGATTTCCCGTGTTGGAGGTGGCATTAACATACACAAATATTACACCACAAACATCCAAGACATGAGAACGAACATTTATCTGTCACGTCAATGTCTGCTCGGGCCTAGAATCGAACCCGCGACCTCTCGCTCCTATACCAACCGTCGTCGAAACCTAACAATTCAAAATCCGAACATACTTGCAGGATTCTTACATGACCTACGCCTGCTGAAGGCTATATTTTTATAATTGAAATAACCAAACTATCATTGTTTCAACATTATGCTCATACATAACTGCTCATTAGTAACTAATTGTTGAGATATTACTAATATATATTATTAATCTATATTATAATTCCGATATTAGTAATTTATATTATAATTCCGACATCAATATCCGCAGTCGAGCGTACCTATATAACTCTAAATTTACAACTTTAATTTATAAACTCCGCAATGCGTGGTTAATTGTACAATTTACAACCTTCTTTCATTGAAAACTAAATTTTTCGCTCTCAATTAGTTTTGTATAATTATCAAGTACTTATACATAACACAATAACTTAATTCAGGTTTAGTAAACATTCTTAATCCAGTAATTATTGTTTGAAGTACTAGATGTTGAAAATTTTGTACATGTCAATCAAGAGTTTGGGTGGAATGCGGTGAAATCACCGAGACAAATATACTGAATTTTCATATACAGTACTTTTTTCAAAAACCAACTACGGCATAAAATCCTTATTTAGGCGATTTACAAACATTTTTCGAAAATGTAGCACGTCTATGTCTATGAATATTTTTTATATTTGTACAGCCATACCTCCGTTGTTTGCCGTTGTTTGAATACACCGAGGATCTTGTGATGGGTTTTGAAGATAGAGAGTGGAACTGCGCATCGGATGGCAATATTTGGGCAGAGTTTTAATCTATTTGGTGTTAATTATTAACGTTGTGTTACGTTAACCAAAAATACAACTCGGCAACGGATTAAAATATTTTATTGTTTAATATTTTCAGCTGTTTGCTTTGGTACCGGTTACTTTGCAAAGTTAGTACATCACTGAAGTGTTAGCGTCTAGGTGTCCCTGATAATAAAACATTACTCCTTAATGACTAGGAATTGAGTAGTTTTTTTTTGAAGTCTTTAAAAAAATAACTTTTTATTTAATACTGACTTCTTTGAGATTTTGTGCCCAATGACGAGGTCAAGAGCTAAACAGCTGCCCATTGTTTGACACGTTCATATTTTCGTATATGTTTAGAAGTGTACATATATTCCACTTGATAAAAAAAAGAATTAATCATCATTAAGGATATAAACATTTATTCAACCACAGGAATCTACTAATGACCTTATACTTGAGAATCTTCAATATATCTGCTTCCGCTTCATAATTGGTATTTGTAAATATGATCGATGAGATTTTGATCGTAGATATTATATTTCCGAGTAACGCGCAAAGCTCAAGTTACTCCCAATTCATCTTCGGCGAAATATACATACTCGTATTAACTCAGTTTTATACTGCGTTCTGTTTATATGATTTCAATATATTATACATCTCCCAATTGACCCTCAATATCTACGTTCTAATATAAACCTTGCTCTCTCTCTACCCTTAGCTATTCTACTTCTTTCTACAACAGTCTTTTAGTGCCGCGGCGGTGCACCTCTGGAATTCTTTACCCGTATGAATTCGGGTGTGCTAGTCGCTAGATTTCGTCAAGAAACAAGTGAAAAACATTTACATTTTCGTTACGTTTCAATGTCTTCAAAATATGTAACTTATTTCCTTTGTTTGTTTGTTTTTGTATGTCCTTAGTTGTTGCTGATATATGTATATAGTTATAAATATATCATTGTACACCTCTACTCGTTCTCCTTTAACTTTTCTTTTAAATAGCTCTGTAGGTTGTCTGGGAGAGATTGCTAGTAAGTGATAAAACCGTAGAAGTTAGTATAAGTTTTTAAAATACGTAATTCTATGTAATACAATGGTGTACAATAAAGTATATTTGTATTGTATTGTGTATTATATTAACTTTGTGTAGAATAACTTTTTCAAGTTTATTTATAACTTTTATACATGAATAAAGGACAAATGTAACAAAAACAATAAAACTACCTTGGTATAGTTTTTTTTTGGTATAGTTGGTTTGTTGTTTTTGTAAGTTAGTAAATTACCAAAATTATTCCTCACAGGTAATAGATTACATATAAATTAATTAGATGTACATATTAATTAATCTATCCCTTCCGAGCAGATGGCAATTATAATAAATATTGATTTTTATCATGTTGTAAATTTGTGGCGACATTGATATAAATAGTTTGAAACACAAACATAAAACATCGCATTGGGGCGTGCGATATAATTCAGACAGTAGCTCTGATTTGTTTTGTGAGAAACCCTCGATATTAATAGAGACTACGCACAGAATCGGCTTCATGGCTGAACTGGAAGTTGTTGTCATCGTGTTGAAAGGATTGGCCAGTCGGCGTCGGGTACTCGCCGATTGTTGCCCAGGGTGCGCCAGACGTACAGCGATATAGGTATATAGGTACGATATAGCGTATATAGGTACGTCATGCGGGGAGGCTCCTTTTGTGGACCTGTTGTAGTGTTGGAGTTAAAATGGAGCCACGGCTTCTATTTTGATCACGATGACCAATTATATCACGTGTTCATTCGTTCGTTTTTGACATAAAAAACGAGGAAAAATATCATTTTATAGATCAATTTATTCATTCATCTTTGATTGTGATTAAATAATTAAAATTAATAAAAAAAAAGTTATTTTACAGTCACGTTGCCAATGGCCGCTGTTATTATTTTAATTTATTCGTAATTTAATTCAGCACATTTACCTTTAATAACATTTAACCAAATGTATTTAAGAATCTCCGGTAATAAATGTTTACGGAAGATATATATTTTATAAAAATTTGTACATTTTAATATTAAATATCCTGGCGGCCATTATGTTTCAACGTTGCGGGAATATGCAAATATGAAGCTTCAGTTTCAACATTTAGGTACTTAGACTTTTTTGCAATTCGACTGTTACTCTTGCTCACGATTTTCTATTTTAATCATCCTAATACAATAAACAGGGTGCGAATTTTGAAAGTTTGTGTTTATACGGAAAATAATGTCCAGAACTGCGGCACCTATTCAAAAAAATTATTGTACCATTTGAAAGGTACATTGTCCAGTGTGGATATAGGCTATATATGTATATATACAATATATAAGTGTGATGATGGTAGTCGTCTCACTAGTAGGTAGAAAATAGGGCTTGCTGCTATTATAATAAAGAGAGAGTGCGAGTCTTGTGTTTTTGTGTGTATGTGAAGCATAATGTTTAGAACCATGACACCTATTTTTATACAATTTGAAAGTCCATACATTTATCTAACATGGATAAAGGCCAAATATAAAGTCAGTTTTCGTATTATTTAAAGGATTCTGAATATCTGATTGAACAATGGAACCACTGTAGGATATCACTTGCATTACCGTCTGCCCATCTATCTGTTTTTATTACCTTTTACATTCTCTGAATAGCCTAGTTGGAATAAGTTGAACATTGGTGTATAAAGCATAAGACACGCAATTAAGAATTTGTATTGTAGATGAGGTTATTTCCATTTGAAGGGTTTTTCTATAACCAAAAAGCCAGACGAAAATGCAGACGGGCAACCGAATGTGGCATGGTGAACGTCGCCTATGGATGGATGGATGTTGTAAATAATTTTAGCGGTCAAACTGGACAGTTAAAATATTGATCAAGCGTAATATATGATATCTTTTTTTTTAAGTTCTGTATATTAATCATAAATGTTTAAATTACTTAAAGAGGCTTCGGGTTTAGTAGACCGGAGCCTGCGATACATATAACCTATTTGGACGTATCTACCATTTTATTAAATATTTCTGTGAAAATGCCCTTATATGTCTAAAAAAATATTTTTGTTGGAAATACAATATGGAATAAATCAAATATTTTTATGCGAATTTCATAGATTCTCTTAACTTTTGCCTGTTAAGTTAAACACTTGTAGAATATTATTATATTTTCAGTATATAATGTGAAAAATAATACTAAATCAAAAGAGAAGGTTTAGAGACAAGAATAAATCATGCATCCAAAACTGAGTAATCCCAAGGATAAACATGGGAAAGATATTCGTATCAGTAAAAAGGAATATATTATCATAAACAACACATTCACATGATCTATCTTGGAAATCGTATCTTTGATATTAATATTATTTTGTGTTTCTTCGATAAACATTTACATAAAATAATGCGGTAACTCAAGAGCACGTTGTTTAATAATAATTATAAGGATGTACATTTCTGAAGTTTTATTTCTTTTGGCACGTTTAAAAAAAATGATGAGTGATTTAGTACGACGCTCGCGCACACCGTTACCTTAAATCGACACTACGAAATTAGCTACACAAAAATACAATGTGAAACATGTAAAATAACGTTCGAACTTGATAAATTGATCAGTTGTTGGTTGGTAGAGACCGTAGATTATAAGAATTGATATACATAGTTACAGTCAAAATATTTAAATTTTCATTTACGGTTTATAGTGCACATATTTGTAATTTTTAATTAATTGCTAGCATTATTTAAATATCTACATAATGTTACACAGTGTTTTCTTATACTATTATGTACAAGTATCATTAAGAAACTTCTATGGACAGGACATTAATCCAAATATGTAACATTATAAATACTGTCATTTGTTATGTATAAAAGTTAATACTTCACATGTGGTTGAGTGTCGATCTTTATTACTACAGAACTAAAAATCTTAACAGCTAGGCTCGTGTACAGAAACCAATTTACTTTATTTATGTATTCCCTATATTTGAGTCATTATAATCGTCTCGTTTTCACGATATTTGTTCTGAAATTCAGCAGACTGTATATAAATGTACTCAGTGGTTAGCTATTAATTCTTACAAGTATTGAAAGCTGGCACGCGGGTTAAAATTTTTAGAGTTGTTTTTGTTTTGTTACGTCAAAGAAGTATATTTTTACTTTGATTGTATTACTTTGATTAATAGATAATATAGAAATATATAATAATAAAAAATATAGAAAAAAAATACGTTTCATTTATTTTATGAAAAACGGCAATTTCATAAGTAAAGACCTATTATTAAGAATCATATATTAAATGAAAAAATACATATTAATTTAAACATATAACAACACGTTTATGACGTAATTGCTCGTCGATTACTTAAAATTTTTGGCCACACTATTGTCCATAAGGAAGATAAATAAGAACAATAAAATTTTTACCCAAAGTTACTTTATTCACCACAGCAAATCTCAAGGTCATAATCTTGAACTACAAATCGTTCAAGACTCTCAAACCGCACCTGACATAACATGTGAACGAATAAAGTAGCTCCCACAAGCAAAACTAAAGTTCTCAATCTCTGAAATTTTAACCACTATTAAAGATTCATATATTCCGGTGTCGTGTATCTCCGAAGTTGGACAGGTATTATGCCCTGAGCAGAGACCATTCCAGCGTTTATTAAGGAAGGATGGTGTAATTAAATGCGAATGTTCCATTTGCAAGTGAAATTTGATATTTTGAATAGATGATTTTAGAGTTGCGGAAGTTACACCTCAATTTCCTTTATATTATCTGCTGGAGTCATTTAATTTGTTGTAATTGAATTAAAGGTATTTCGCGTCAAGTTACTTAGTTTCAAGGAGTTGTAGCCGTCATCTTGTTTGCATAATTGGTTCAAAGTTGTCTCGTTGTGAAATGCTAAATTTACTTCGTCGCTATCCGCTCGCCTGAAATAAGGAAAAGTCGAACATTTTTATACAATAAAGAAGCTGTAATTCACGCGCGTAAAAGTAAAGCAATTGTTGCAAGCTTTCTCGTTCGAACAGCTGAATTCTTTTTATTAAGTTCCTTCTGTATCAGATGATATCACGAATAATTTCAACTGTCAAATTTATATAAAAACTCATCGAAGAAAAACGATACATATATATATATTTTGGAAATAAAAGAAAAATAAGATTATATGATATAATCGCGAGATTTTTATTTTCAAAGGCCCATATACGTATCAGAATACGTACCTATACGTATCAGAAACCCTATAAATCGGAAAAGATGAAGCTACCTTTATTTTCTTGCTTGAACTTCCAACTTCCTTGAATATAGTCGCACTTTTTTGCAAAAATATCGTTATTTAAAATTGCACGCTCGATAACTAACGTGGAAAATGCATCTGTCACCCACGATTAATATAGATGATTCCACATTGAATATTTAAAAAATTTTGCTGGCTCAGCTTCGCTTGTAAATGAAGTTCAGTGATTGCGATTAAATTTAAATTGATTGGAAAGCCTTTCGTTACCTTAAGTGGTTAATTAATGTCGTGTGTTACTTAATGCAGATTGTGTTGCAGCAATTGCATTTAAGCGAAAACTAGACACAAGACTTATAAAGGGCAGATAATTTTCCATCGGAGACATTAAAGATTTTAAAACTGAAACAAAATAAAAAATATTTGGATAACATATTAAAATAAGGGTGACTGCTCTTTTATATACCTCGTAGGTATACGAGGTAGGTCCCTCAGAAAGAATCGCCGTAGACGTTGCTCGGCCATTTCTCCAAACAGAGTATGGAAATCGATTCATTGTAGTAATTCAAGACTGCTTTAATTACTACAATGAAATACTACAATTAAGAGGTGAAGACAGTGGCCAAGAAGTATGTCGAGGATGTTGTATGCCGATTCGGGGTAGCGTTGGAATTGCACAGCAATCAAGGCAGAACTGCGAGACAGCGTTGTTCCAAGAGATGGGTATTGTCCTAGGAAAAAACAAGACACGCACCACAATAGCAAATTCTCAATCAGACGGCATGGTGGAGAGGTTCAATCAAATATTGGACAATATTTTGGTCAAATTCGTTGAAAATCATCAGCGAGATTGGGATCGGTACATTTTACTATTTCTGATATCTTATCGCTCTGCAATTCATGAATCTACTGGATTTACTCCAGCCAAGGTCAACTCCGGGAGAGAAATGCGTCTGTCTGCCTTTAGACCTTCTGACCGGTACTCCTTCTGATGCCCCGAAACCAACTGCTGAATATGTCGCAGACATACAAAAGCGATTGAAAGAGATTCGACCTCGTACGGGAGCACAGGTTGAAAACCAGCGAAGGAGTGGAAAACAGTTACGATCATGACCCACGGGGGTACGATTTTGAGGAACGAGATAAAAAAATTCAGATAGTAATAAAATCTACCTCGAGCACTTCAGGTTACTATCGTCTTTTGACAAAAGGGCATATACAGCCATCTTTTCTGACCCGCTATTGTTCTATCGATTTATGGGTGTATTGACTAGACGCAAAAGGCGTAGAAAAGTCTGGAATGCCCGGAAATCGATATAATTAGCGCGCATGTTCGCCCGCGGAGCATTTGGTTTCCGAATACGAAAGCGAAGAGTTCTTTCCCTGCGAAGCAAAACACCTGTGATCTACGAGTGCGATAGCGATAGTTAAAGAGCAATAAAATCTCTGCGAAAGTATTGTGTCATTTCATGAACCTGCATACCCTGACACGTAACAATATTTTTTAGCTATCTTAGTTTTAAAATTGGTGCGCGGTAATTACTTCGCTGAATTATAGCTTTACTAACTACAGATTTAAAAAAAAATTGAAATGATGAAATCAAAGGCATATTTTGACAATTTTCAAGCAATGGAATGAAAGCAGGGATATGCAAGATATGAGTAATCATATTAATGGTTCCTGTTCTATTTACTGGATTTTGGAACGAAACCGCATACATGCTATGAAAACAGAGATCTACGAGTAACTAGACCATGCACAACAGAATATATAACGATTTTGCATCGAAGCAATTACTTCAAGCAGGAAACGGTGTACTGCAGTTTGTGAATAGGATTAAATCCTGCTGAAAGAAAGTTAAAAGCGGCTAAGGTCATTTATTTAAAAGTAATCCTTATTTCGCAATCATACAGTACATTTTTATAAACAGCCCTCCGGACACGTTCCTCGGTACAACACATCCAACTAAATACCAAGTGGCACGTATTTTTTTCTTTTTTTCTTCGTCTTATTCTTGTATGTCATTTCTTAGAAATTCATTTCCAACACGGATCTCTGAAGGTGTCTTGGTAAAATGTAAAACTCATTCTTCTTCTTTCTTTCATAAAAAAAATTTAATGACCAACTAAATGGTAATATTGTCTAACTTGGGCTACCACAAAAGGGCGTTAAGAGTGAGGAGTGAGTGAGAGTGAGGACTTACAGGTCTTGACCTTGACTGGATAAATGCTCGTTTTGAAATTCTAAGGCCGTATTTGTGATGGTTTAAATATTGCATATACACAATATACTAAATAGTAAAAATTATATATTAAACTAACATATATTGTACAAACAAAAATGTGTAAGTATTTTTGTAGTTATAACACATTTATAAGTTCCACTTAAATGAAAAAGCTCAACACACAATCACTCGACCTCATTGCATTAACTGGATGCGTCCATGTTGCAGTTATGATGTGATTCTGTAGTTTTCTAACATAATAATATGTCAGCATTCCATTGATAGAATACATAATTTAAGGGTTTCGCACACAAATATGCAAAAGTAGGTGACATCCCTGACATTATCCCTGAGAATAAAAATATTAAGTCTATGGTCTGAAAATTCAGATATATAGATTTATACCTACATTTTTATGATTAACTTACGCAAAAATCCTATATGCGCTTAAATAGTTACAGTGAAAGAAAAATATTTCTAAAACATCAACACGGAAAGTGCGAATAGAACTAAACATTTTTTATTTATTTAAACTAATGTTAAGTTATCAAATTCGGTTACTATTATTACAATTATAATTATGAACAGACATCGGAATACAGAAATTATGTCTAAAATTACGGGTTTATAACAATAAATTTCTTAGCTGCAAAGGCTTGGCAGGGTCGCCATGAGAGGTATGGGACGCGGTGAAACGGCTTTACTTTGAAACAATTACAGTCACACACTCAATATGTGATGTATTATTACGCGAAGAAAAAACTTTTTACAACTTTCCTCTATTTCTCAACCAATATTCTTCATTTTTTGTTTGGTATCCATTGACGACTCATGATGTTATCACAAAGAAAGTTTGGGAAAAAGGATATTTTGGAAAACCTAAAATTCTAAATGAATATTTATATTATTCTATTATAGGCAAAAATAAATAAGATCATCTATTTTTTTTTTTGTTTGGTAGCACTCAACAAATTTTTATGTTATCAAAAATTCAGAAATACATTATTAATTAATGATTATTATTAAATTCAAAACGACAAGCCAACACTAGTTACAATATTTACACTAACACTTTGCAAGCATGTTTGTACATGCTGTAGCTCTGGCATCATAATATTGTTCACTTAACTAAATCGCATAATTAAGAAATAGCAGTAGATAGGAGTTTTAGAAATATTAAATATATATATATGTTTCGAAGCTAACAAAAATAATTAGAACTTTTTTATTGTGTAAGTCCATCCTTACGACTAGAGGTTAGACTTTAATAATCAAATATCAAAATAAATTCTTTGGAAGATACGAAGGAAGTGGTTCTGTAATGAAACTTAATTTCCGGTCTTGTTGGAAATTGATAATTGTTTATAATAACGCAACCTGAGAGTATTCCGAATCGTGTCACTATATAAACACACTGCTGGGATCTTGTTTTCATGTGAAGAGTAAAAAGGGTGAGTCCACTACGTTGGTTGAGTGTGATTTAACATAAATTACAAAATACAATTATTAATTTACCTTAAAGCATTCTATGCCGAATTGGGGCGCCCTAGAATGCTCCCCAATCCCATTCTGACAGAACAGGGTGTCCTAAGACTCGACTATTTTATTATATATTCTTGAAGATAGAATTTTGCGGAAGGATTATATTATCTGTATTATTATTAGTTCATTAATATTATTATTTTTACTATTATCTTTCTGTGAAGCCTGCCTGGTTAGCTAACACCCCACTGCTTGAGCCAGCCGCCAAACGACTCGTCGTGTTCCATCTAGCAGCTCAAGTCAGTACTTTCTTTTTATTTTCTTCTTATTTCCTGGCCGACAACGCATTTCATATCTCTGGTCTTTCTGGTGGTACCACTTATCATCAGGTGGCTTGTTACTCAATATTTATTCTTTCATTCTTTTTTTTTATTTTTACTTCACCTTTGAATACATTATGTACAATATTATTCTCGTAAATATACGCCTCCGACAAGGAAGGCTTATCGTGGTCGCAAGAAAAATGTGCGTGGTTTTCTACAATAGTGGCATCATTATCATTTTCATACAATTCGCTACCCGCTGGCACCGAAACATGTCAATTATCAGTGCAAACGTTTCCAATTTCAACCGGAACATAATGATCGACCCAAATACGATATTCGCATAATTTAGTATGTATTCTGGAAAATCAGATGTTAATGCCAAAATTTTAGATATTTGCACTGAAATAAAGCTGTTGCGCTTGCATATGAATGATTGTGAAATTAAATGTCTTTTTATAATAATGAAATGTATACAAATGTCGAGTACCGTAGACAAATTCACCTGACTTATAATTCATAATTCCGTTATTCCGATCGAATTTATGTTATAATCTAAGTGCTACAATTTATCATTTATAAATGCACGCATAAACTCTGCCGGAGCGTTGCAATGTCGAGGACAACAGATTTATCCTAAAAAGTAACATTACATTTTACAATTACAATAACAATATTTACATTTACAATAATAGTAGTGTTATTTTATATTGGGCCAAAAGATTAGTATATAATATAATTAAGTAATAAATGATAATAAATCAAGATATATAATAATCTCATTATAATAGTAATAAATATTAAAAATGTCAAGTAAATATGAAATCCTAATCATTTTATGATCAATAAATAAAAAGATATAATTAAAAATGTCATATAGTATATATCATATCGTTGAAAAACTCGTTCAGGTTGTAACAGCACTAAGAATAAAAAAATATTTTTTTCATTACTTTAGAAGTTAGAAATATTCATATTGCATATAGCGGGTTTGAATGTCCCCACTCAAACTTTATTAAGTAAATACAGTCAATCTTGAATTCTGAGAAAGTTTGCCACACTACGAATACATAATTATCTAAAATATATGTTTTAAACAGTAGCCTATGAAATGCCGACTAATATTTTTCTTTCAAATAAAAATACCTTAAGTGACTGCAGTTTTTGCATAGTATGCAGAGGATGGCTGATGCACTCCCTAGCTTCTTGTCTTCGCCATTACTCTTGCGGTATATACCACTAGTCAAGCGCCAGATGATAAATGTTACTTGAAGAAGTTTCATCGGACTAATAAATTTAATGATATTAGCTTGGGTCGTCGTTGTATACTTACAGTTTCCTTACTATTATTTAAATATATTTCAAGAGAAGAATAGATGGTAACTAGTATTTTTCAGCATACATTTTTAATTATATTATGTCATAATATTAATAAATAATAATAATTTATATGAATATAAATTTATATTTTATTATTTAGTTTGTTTTTTCAGCGTAATTTTTTTTATTATAGTCTGTTATTTGTATGCAACCGCGACGTATGCGCGGAGTCGAGTTAGTCACTGCGCACTTACCAACTAACGTACAGGTGCGGTACCTCGTGATTTAGTCTTACCTCATAATTAAGTGAACGCTCATATTTTGAACCTTTCCTACACAAACTTTGTTCTAGTAACTCCCCGTGCCGGTCCCAAACACTTCCAATATAACAGAACGACGTATGCATATTGATTCCTATGATCGATTAATTGTTCTCGATTTCGATGACTATTTTAAGCTGCGTATTGTTTTAACGATCTTGTACATATATTTCAATATGATTTTTATAAGACTGTGGAAATGTTTGTCAATAAATTCCCGAATAGTGTGTACGTATAGTTTACCATTTACTCCATGTCATCGGTATACGGTATCGGTATCGGTCAGGGCGAGACTGTATCGAGTCGAAATATCGGTAAAACGCAAAAAGCCTGGCGTTACGGTGATCTATACGTTACAGTTAAAAATATATCGTTAAATAAATTTAATTAGTAGCAACTAATTACTTCTTACTTTAGTTGGTATGGAATAGAAATTTCCATTGAAAAGATGTCACCCCATTAAGGATTTTAAGAGACAAAGTTCCAAAAAACCTTTCTATGTACAAGATATTTCTTAAGAGACCAATCTTTTGAAAGTTTCAAGTTTCCACAGTTAGTGGAATCAACTGTGTATTACATAGCAGTTTGTTGTTGAGAGGGGCATTGGCATTTATTTAATTCCAATTATATCGAAACATATACACAAAATAATACACCAAATTACATTTATTAATATTTTATTATTTTGTAGTTTTATTTTTATTTTGTAATTGGTACTTATTGTATTTACTTTCCTTTTTTCATGTTTGAGGAATGTTGGCACCTTGTTGGAAATTTATTTGGAATTTTGAAATTTAGAGATAACTTTTTTTAATTTAAAACTAATGACATAAATATTAATTACTTTTAAAGTCTATAAAAAAATAAAATTCTTTTAACGTTTATTAGTCTCATTTTACAACAACAAATTCTTAATAAAATAACCCACTATGAATACTTAATATAGTGAAACCCTCTTAACACGAGTGTTCAACAGACAAAAAACAGTTACTTTCCTTGCTTTCAGCTTCGTCTAATTGGAGGACTGGGCGCGCCCACTGTAGTACAGCGAAATGGATTAGTGTCAACGGTTGTTTTGGAACTTTTCTTGTTGTTATATCTATGTATATATTTTCATAGTAACTTCTACTGAAGATGTTTTTAAATGTCTAAGTAAAAACATCTTTAAAAAATATTTATTTATATTTATTTATAAATTATTAGTAATTTATTAGTCATAATTTATTTACCTATTTCAAAGTGGAAGTAAAGGATATTTATTAAAAAAAATAAAAAAAAAATAATGAATTTCTTGTTTTAAGATTGCTTCTAAAAATCACGTATAAAAATAAATCTTAAACTTAATTCAGTAAATTATTGCTTCGAGTCCGTTATCTACATGGGAAATACTAAATTTGTGAAAGTGTAAATTTTTTGTGTACTGTAAATAATGATGCAGATTTATGTTGATTGCAACTGATAATTATTTAATCTAGAAAGCTTTTTTCTTTTAAAATTTAGGAACTCTAGCTACACAATCAAGATCCTTATAGCTTTCGTCAATCGCCGAGATTCATCTGATAGTGTGTGGTCACCGCCACCTATTGACTTTGAATTTATAATTATAGCAATTGAAAAATCTAGTTGTGAGAGAATATGGGTAGTGATATTTAGTTGCACGCAGCACTTAAATCATAGGCTTTCGGTCTAATATCTTTGGTCACTATGATCGGTTGTAACGTTGGTTTGGTTGGACTCTAAATTAATACACGTAGATCCTAGACACGAAGCGACTTTGCAGCTATAATAGTGGTCCGTTCAAGGTTTGGGTGTTCGTGTCGACTGTTCGTAGTAACATATGTTTTTGCCACATATGAACGATTGTGTTCGCGTCTTGTTTATTGGTTGTGAAGGGTCCTGTCGCCTGCGATACAGAAAATGTTAGTGCGGCTGTGCGGGTAAAAAAATAATTTGCAAAGAGTCAGCGCGGTTAACAAAGCTTTATTAGTCGTGTGATGTATCGTGTCCTTGTTGCGCGCTAATAGTTTGAACTCAATTAAAATGCTCCACAAAACAATAGGAAAAACGCTTTAGTTAACTAACCTGGAAGTTTTAACAAGCTACAAGTTTGCGCTCCAATTAAACAGAGTTAGATAATGTGGGTGACTACCGATTCTAGTAATTAACTCGATCAATGTAAATCTTTTTTGTTTTAGTGTCTAAAACGTTTTATATAGTATATTTAGTATGAATCGAATTATTTTTTAACGGTTACGCTCTGCTAACGAATAATTTCTTCTTTTTTTTAAATTTAAACGTATATTTGCATTTCAATCGTCGATATACTATGAGAGGTCATTCAATGGTCAGTGGTCATCACCACCAATGGATGCGAATAACATTGGAGGCATGACGTTTCCAATCGACAAAAAAGAAGTTAATAATGTTTCACTGTTAAATCTTGAAGAAGGTTAGTGGAGGCCAGCTGCCGAGACAGGCAGGTAAAGTATTCTGCCGTCATACACAAGTATGGTCATTGGTAACTTGGCTGGCAAATAGCCCATTGACCTTAAGCAGAAGGGATAACTATACTATACTATGAATATGTCTTATATGCTAAATAAATAAATTGAAATTATTTTTTGTCAATGTCATAAATTAGTTAGTCCTTTTTGTTTATGAGAATAAAATACAATAATGTTGGATAGTTCTTTTGGGGACTGATTTTCAGGGATTGACGTACTTACACAGGTAGGTACACTTAACATTTTTAACTTAACTTTTTAATTGACGTTAACATGGAATTAATACTGTATGAAGCAAGCAAATAAATATTTAGTATTGATAACTGTTGATTAACTCGTAGTCCAAACAAAGTAGTATAAGCGAAAACATGTAACCTCCACCTATGAGTATGCTGACTTAATTTAGTATTATGAGTATCAACTAGAAACTTCCATGATCCAAATACAGTACACGCAGAAGAACTGTAACTAATCAAAAAAGAACTTAAAAATCTGCTTATTATGAATAAGTTCTATTGTTGTAAACTGTTACTTATAAAACACACTGCAGTTTTTTTTTTCCTGATACATCCTTCTCTTATCTCCTTTACATTCATACATACATATTTATGGTGCATCCTGCCGAACAACGGAAGTGACAATAGGACAGGTTTCTCTATCTGAGTTGGCTGGGCTTTTTATCGTCAAATTGAATCTTGATGACACTCTCGCATAGTGTTAAAGATTTTCTTTATCTTTCTGGTCAGCTCCGAGAACATTATTCAAGTCATTAAGTACGATCACCGTCATGATAATGATGCTGGTTTACAGGAGTGTTGGAATGAGATCACCGATTACCAATAGGTGGACAATCTATTATTAATTCAAACAAATATGAATATTGAAATTCGCTTTGTTTGTCCCCAGTTACGACACCCGAGTCCTCGGGCCGACAGCGCACTGGTCGGACGACACGTTTGGAGAGCGCGCACGATGGATCCAGTCTCCCATATCTGCGCTACATGTACGTGATGTTCAGCCGAAAGACCGTGCAATATACAGATGCCGAGTCGACTTTCAAGTATCACCGACCAGGAATTATCGGATAGCTCTGGATGTTATCGGTATGTCTAGTATTTGGTGAAGTAACAAATGCATTATTCAAATCCCAAACTCTTAAAGTTTATTTAACTCGAAATCTGATGTGGGTGGTGGGTGGTGATATTCCCCGTCTAAAAGATAAAATTAAAATTTTTAAAATCAAGCGAGTTAAACTTAAGAATTAGTCAAATTTGTTACGTTATCTGCTCACGCCGAATGACATGACGTGTTGCGTTTTTAGCTTAAAGAACAGAAATAATTCAAACTTCAAAAACGATTGTATTTGAGGTTGGTTACAGGATACATACAGATTGATATTGGGAGCAGTCAAAGAAGCCTCGAGTTACAAATATCCTTTTTGCCAAATTCTCACTGCTGTGTTGATGCTCTGAGCTCTTACATCTTGGTGATATTAAAATTAGTAATGCAGTGAAACAGTTACGATTTCAAATGTGGAAAAATAAGAATGTGTTGATTTTCAACAAATTATCTGCAAAAAAAAAATATTTAAATCTCACCGACATATGGGTTGATTGATATAGATTGTCACTAGGTATGAAGTCTGTTGAAATACATAGATCGTCAGTAGTCCATACAAAGAAGTTTCAATATAAAAACATTAAAGGCTTTTTATATTTCATTAGCGGCCTGGCCCCTACTTCGTTCGGGTTGAACAATTAGGCTAATTCATATTCGTAATGTATATAATCTATGTCCATCCAGGAAAAATCATCTTTCAAATGGTAAAAGAATATTTCAAATACGTGCCGTGGTACACACACACACACACACACACACGTGTGTGTGTGTATGTATGTATATATATTATTTGAAAAAATAAAATCACCTTTTCAAAGATGCATTACTCCAGATGGACATAGCCCCTATATTATAAAAAAAATTATCAATCTGTCTGCATGCGATAACCTCAAAAACTAAAAAATGGTTCTCATACAGTTTTTATCAATAAATAGATGAATTTACGAGAAACATATTACTAATGTGTATTGCGTCAAGCAAAGAATATTTTGGATGCTATTCAGAGATTTCAAAAAATTCAAAGATTTTTCATTGAACAATACACTAGTACACAAACAAATTAATTAGTTCGTAACCAATTGTAATATTTAAGAACCGCGTCGCAGCCATTTACGCCCACCCCTGGACAATGAGAATTCACTCGTGAATGCATTCTGGTGATTAATTTAATTTATACTTTAAATTACAATATAAATTATGAGTTAAGTATTTTTGGCTACTTAATTACAGCTTGGATTCATAATATTGGGTATCGGTTGTGTGTACATATTTGTGTGTGTGTGTGAAAAAGTTTATGTGTGTGTGTAATAGAGAGTGTATTTTAGGGACCAGAAATAACTGATTCACTTTCATCATATTACCATTTGTGAACGTAAAAATCAAGTTTCCCGAAGCGAAGTGAGGGTCAAGTTACTACATAGTTAATTCACAATGTGCTAAAGTTCAATTATTTTACGATATGAAATAAGTAATAAGTTTGAAAATTCAATAAAGTACTTTGCCAATAATTTCCAGTGAAAATCGTTATTGGCCGCCGAGAACCATCAATCATGAAGTTTATCACTATTGGTCTAGAAGGGATGTCTTAATTGAAAGAACATGTCCCCATCGATCTTTTCACGAAATGACTAGGTGGATTTATTATTACTTTCCTTCTGTAAAGTTTATGATGATTGTTGAAGTTTTTATGATTAATTGTGATAGTTTAATATTTCATTAACAATTATTATATTTATAACTTTACCTATTGAAATAATGTATCTTTCAAATAATAAAAGAATTTTTCAAGTAGGTGCTGAAGCTCCGGAGATTATCACCTGCATATACACAAAGTAAAAAAATTCGCACCCTCTCTTCATAATATTAGTATGAATAATTATTATAGGCAATATGGTTTGAAACTAATGCTTTATTAAAACGTAGCAAGTTAAATAGTAATTGGCTGGTGGTTTGAAAGTTGATCTTGCGGGATCTAAGTTGAAATAGAGAACTTCAAAACGTCACTTTGAAAAAAAAATTAGTACTATTGTACATTTATTCATTTCAATATACATAACTGGAATAGTTAATGAGCTTGGTTTGGTACAATTCAATACTTTAAGTACTAACAGACTTGCACGAAATATCTTCAATTACAATTTCATTTACAATAAATTTTAAAGGAAAAATTTAAGTTACCATACACATAAGCGAAAGCCTGAAAATATCTTCCGAGTATCATTTGCAATGAGCTTTGCGCACTGCACCTGTCGCAGTACTAAATTTACTGGATTCAATTTCTAGTTGAAACTGCAGTAATATACAGGGAAGCTTCATGCAACGTGATGAAATAAATTTGCTTAAAAGGTATTTAATTAAATCTTGCAGATGTCACTTTATTGGCTTTTATTATTACTTTAACTTGTATGAAGTTCATAGAAAACTTGGACATATTTTATGTCCATAGGTTCAAATTAAAAATACGTGTTATTATAACAGTCGAATTAGTTAATTATAGACTAATAATTAATAAATTATTATATGTAATTATTGGTTGATTATAAATTACTTCACTAATTAATTTTTGTATTGTAAAATAACCAATAACGAAGCCCAAAATTAAGTAAAATTTAGGGTGCAAAGGTTTCCCTCTGCCCATTTTTGAATCCGAAGTAATCTTCTCGCTATCGGTATACTGCTAAACAACCGACTGGTTTATTTAGAACAGCTAATAATGTGCTGGTCCCCAGCGCCCATCTTGACTGGTAGCGATTGTTACAGACATGGATAGGCGGTGGTGACTGACCTCTTGCCATAAAAAATTAGCCAACTTTACACGTATTTAAAAATGTTGAGTGGAATTAAATTAAATTAATTACATTACATAGGTGTTCTTTTTCATTAAGTCAAGTGATAATTGATTAAAAAAAACAAGACATTTTTTACACACACAGTATTTTTTAGTTCAAAGGGTGAGGTTGAGTAGGATTTTAACCTTTAACTTTCAGAACGTTATCTTAAGCTACTTTTAAAACTTTCTACAAACATTTGCTATACATATCTTTGTAAAACAAATATCATAATGTAACAATACAGTTGGTTATGTTAATTCATACAAAGAAGTAAAAACTGAATAAAATATATGAATGCAAAACGAATAAAGGAATTATACAGCACTATCATATCGTATGATGATGAAGAAACGCTTCATGGATAAAATGTAGAACACAATGTTTTACAAACAACTTTATTTACTTGCCATACAGTTACTCCGTGTTTGTATAAATAGAGTCTGGTTGCTGTGGAAATAGACATGTTATTTTTACTATTTGTCTGTGCATCAGTAGAAGTAATAATATTTATATTTTTTATTAACACTTTTATATTTAAAAGCCATAAATTCTCTTCTACAAAGTATTAAGGAATCTAATTAAAAAGGAATGATTTTTAATTTAATGATTTAACATGTAATCTTTCACACTCGATTTTCTCAGAACATTTGAGAATGGAGCTTGATATCCTGACAGACAGACAAAACTTGAGTACTTGATGACAGAAGTCCTCAAGTATTATCTATGAAGAAGAAGAACTATGAGAAGAATTTTTATGCAGGCTTTGTTATCAATATAGAAGTCAAAACATATTTTTTGAAATTTTTGTCAGTCTATCTGTCTGACCACGTACCACAGTGAAACCACTGAACTTATTTCGATTATACCTGACATATTAGTAGCTTATATCTAGAATAATTTTTATCTCGGAAAATAGATCTGTTCCCGTAGAATAGGAAATAACAGTTAATTCGACATTGTATTGCGAGTGCTGTGATTCAAATTATTGCTGCGTGGCTTCTGCTATTATAATAAATAATTAAACCTATTTTTAAAACGATGCGGTTGCTACTTTAAACGTAGGTTTTCCGAAGAGAAGTAAAGGCGAGTTACTAGTCATAATATACGATTCTATTTCAAAAGTATACTTAGCTTCGTATTGTACCTGGATTCAACTGTATTACGACTAGTGAAATTTCCTTGACCTGGATCTGTAACTGCTATAGATAGATACATCTGGACCTTATAATACTTGAGAGGGTATAAGCGCATTTAGAAATAAATAATACATCACTCTCTTTATATGTTAAATTGTAGTTTATATCAAAGGGTCAATGTAACGAATCCAATTGACATTTTACTGATGTAATATTTCGAATCATACATATATCTAAGCGATCACGTACCTAAATTATTATGCATTGAAATTTGATACCATTATCATTATTATAATTCTATGTAAAAAGACACACTCATAAATAGTATTTATAACAGGAATACAAGTCTCAAATCATTCACCGAGAGGCGCAAATAGTATAATTTTACTGTCTCCGACGAGTACTTTTAGTAAGAAAAATATTATGTACAAAGGGGCAAATTGTACAAAGAAGTACCTAAAAATATTAAAGAAGCTAAATCATTAAATATCAAAGAACTCTTCAAAGCACATGTAAAAAATTCATCAATGTTATGAAATTACATAATTTTACACATTTTACACGGCCCATACATCTTACTTATGTATATACCTACTTACATATTTATATTATTTAAATATACTTGGATATTTACTTACATAATATTCTTCAAACTGCCTACTACATTTTACATAAACACTTCTATATTATGCTAAAAACAAAACTAAATGAATAAATAAAATAGTTTTAATTCACTTAAAGTTAAAAATTACTAGTAGTAAAATTATTAGTTACTTAATTCACTTTTTAAGTTACTATTACTCAGTATTGTAGCAACCTCAGTAAACATCTATTTCCCGTACTCATTGTGTTTGTAGATGCCGAGATATTCGAGGTGTTTGTTAACTACCCTCTACTGCACACGCAAATTTGTATAAAAATAGTAAATTCTATACGTATTTAGTAAACCTTTATCTTAAGTTATTACAATGTTATTACCATATAGCGTAATTGTAATGTGTGTTCCTCCTGTGCGTTGATGATAATTAATACTTATTTTGTGTTAGCAAATACCCTCGCTTCGCTCCGGAAAAACTACCTTACGCTTAAAGATAGCACCTGCATTTTTCTGGATTTTTCTCGTTCTGTAAATTAGTAACACATATATTAATTCATAACTTTTTTATTTATGGACGGATTGCAATAAAACAAACTAAGTTTTAAATGATGCTTATTGTTATATATTACTGAAAATTAGAATAAAATCGGTTAAGCCGTTTCAGAGATTAGCGGGAACAAACATACAGACAGACAAAAATTAGAAAAAATGTTATTTTGGTATATATACATTCATGTAGTAAAAAGCGGTTATTTTGACATTACAAAAAAATACTCCAATTTTATTTATGAGTATAGAAATATACAATTTTTGAAGAAGACCAAATGACAATTTTGAAGAACAAAGTCATAGTAAAATCATAGTAACTCTTCAAATTTGTTAACCTAGGCCACACGAGAATATTTCTTCTATTACTCGAATTAATATCGAAATTTATTTCTTTCGTTCTACCGTAGAACATTCTGTGTCACAAAATAATAATAAACTTAATTCAAAGGTGCTTGCAAAGTATAATCTGTCTTCTTTTCATTTGCAGTAACTTCATACAGTAATTTTATGAACACACTAAGTAGAGCAGTCACACGACTGTTTTAATGCACAAATTTGCACCTAAATTAAACCAGCACGGTCTCATGTATACGCATCGTACCGGAAAACGAGCTACATATTTCAAAATGTAAACCCTCGCTGGTATGGCTTGACTTTTCAAAATAATTGTATAAATTTGTATACAGTAATTTATAAAAGTTTTTGGTTTTAACAACTGAAAATTAATTGGAACGATTTATTTGTAAAAAATCGCATAAAGACGATAGTGGTGGATCTAGACGTCATGTTCTTGATGTTAAAAGACGTGACTTAATTAATATTATTCTTCAAGAGAATCACAGAGATCTTGATTTTGTTCTTCTTTCTAATGTCTAAAAGAGTCCATCAATTGACATTGGCAACCCTGCGAATAAATGTACAAGGCAACAACTCTTGTTTCTCTTGTTAAAGAGATAGCCGGTTTTGCAATGCGAAGTTTAATCCCAACGATTATTTTTTATAGCCTGAAACTAAAATTTTCAAATGATGGAGAGATATTCATCAAGCGGATCTACAACTTTTTTGACAACATGTACCAAATTAAAATACAGAGTTACGAGTACACAAAGGCGACGGTGATCAAAAAACATCAGGTAGTCCAGCGGCTCGTTTGCCAGATATTGACATAAAAAATTTAACTACACCCGATGTTGCTTTCTTTGCAACCCCTGATTCATGACTGATAAAACTTCTTAACAAAAATTAAAATGTGGAAGTTACTTGTTTGAAAAATTACACTCCACTTGTTTTTCCGAACATAAAACTGGAACGACGATAAAAGATAGGACGGGTAGCATACGGATCAGCGTCTACTTAAGAGTCATCCGATACAGCCCCAGCTGACGATAAAATTTTAATTTTCCCTCCGACCTACTTCACATGGATCCCTCGAAACTGTTACAATTATTACCAATCGCATTTTCTTTATACAGCGTGTCGGAAATTTTCTAATCTCTATGTGATGTCGGGAACGTATTCTTAATATTATTTTGCACATAAAGATTCTCTCCTCTTTCACTTTTTTATACATTCGGCAACATTTAACATTCGTCATTTAAAGGTACTCATTCGATCTTTACGTTACATTTGCAATGTCGTCCTTCAAATTCAAAGTACTTGATTCATTTAAGTATCACTTGAGCACGTTATTCATTGCGTGTAGTACCGTTCCGATAAGGTGTTTTTGATGGAAAATAAGAAACAGTAAAAGAAACTCTGCTCCACGTCTTGTAAAAATAATACATAGCGATATCAGTGATAATTTTATCTATTCTAAGCAGAACAGGTTGTTTTCACGTCTCTTTGACATTCACGTTTTCATTTAGATAATAGTAACGCTTGCCCACAAGTTGTACTTTTAATGTTTCTTGAACATTGCCAAACGTAAGTAAATTTGTAAGTGCATCTAGAATTTTAACTTAAAGTTTGACGTTTACTTAAAGACGTGAGTCTTTAAATTTTCGATATTTATAAAATTTAAGGTCAATACTTAATTCAATACCTGCAAGATGCAATAAGAGTGTGGAAAAATTTTATAACTCTTTTCAAAGAATCTAAAATTACATTTTTATGACTACTTCGAAAATTCTGGGAATTTTATCGACATTTTCACATACATCGTCGTCGCACTGCAGGATAAGTATGATTGTTTTTTTAATCGTTTTGTCAATTGTTTTAAAGTTTCTCTTTTGCTCGGGCTCTGGCTTCGAATCTTCACGCAGTTCTTAGTGTTCAAAGTAAAGAATTTATGTATTTAAATGAATTTTATCGCTCATCATTAACCGGCGACCTTGATTTATTGCCATATTTTAATTACATATTTATATACCCATCTTTCTTACTGTTGTGATAGAAATAATTAATTGATTGTAATTTTTTTGGTTCTGACCTCGGAACTCCTTCAATTATTAACCGATTTGGTAAATTCTTATTTATTTGAGAGACTATACTTCCCTTTTGGTCCCATTTAAATTTAAAGAAAAATATTAGCTCTAAGGGTGTAGGTATAATAGGAGATGAAACTAAGAAGTTCAACTTCTTCAAATTTTTGTGTCATTAAGCACTTAAGACCATGAAATAAGAAGAATGAAAGTACTTGCTCTCAAGCCCCAGCCGATTGAAGTCGGTTTTGGTAACTTTGTGTTATTTGTATTGCAGTATACTACTACGAGTATACATCACCCATAGTGTGATTACGTGAGTTAATCTCACGTCACAGGGACAATTTTTATTTTTATCCTTAACACAATTATCTAAAGACATTTTAAGAAAAGTATCAAATTTTGGTTTTCTTTGAGAAATTTTAACAGTTGTGAAAATTAAAACGTTTGGGGTTCTTTTCGTATTTATATCGAACCAACCTTTCAACCTGACAGACTAAGTCATAGCTTTGCAGACGAGGTCCATATCAGGTCGATTACAAAATCATCTACATCATTCTGTGTATAACCTGGTCGCTTTTGAATGTAAGAAATTCATATACAAAACTGCAAACCTAACAGCTCTTACTAAATTTTGTGAATAGTTCAGTTCGAACAACGTTCACCCTAAAGAATCTTGATAACTCAACCCGAGGCTTAACATACGCTTTTATCGTTTACATAAAACGTAGCGAAAGAAACTGTAATGCCTTTCCGAAATTACCAGGTGTGATATAAAAGGTTTACGTTCATCCAATAGAGATGTTAAATGCTTCACAATAATCGCAATAAACTAGCTTATAGGTATGCGATGTAACAACAAAGGATATGCAATTTACGAGAAGCGTTTGAAGAGTCAAATAATAATTTTAAACGTGATTCTTAACGTGTCGAGGGAAGGTGCACGTCAAATGGTGACAGGTAAAGAATCCTATAATTTGACGAAGAAGGATCTTTGGTAGAAGTTGGCACAATGATTTTTATTTAATGTCGCAGGGGTCTGCAAGATTCGGTTTCATTTTGGCGGTATTCATCAAGCATGAAGTGAGGTTTTTTATTCTTATGATTAGCTACCACCTTCATTCTAGAATTAATCGTAAAATACTTTTTATATGTTTCGTTAAAAGTGGTGGAGAGTCAGCTATAAGCTGTCTTCTCACTTTGTGTTTAATCGACAAATAATCGATGATGCATTGGTGTTATGATTTCCGTGAACGGTTTAAATGGTTACCATTTAAAATCAGATGAGCTGTCTGCTTGTAGGTCGACTATTGACATAACATAAAGTAATATATATATTCTAGATATACACTCGTGGTAGGATGAATGTTGCTTATCAATATCTCGTCGAATATTAGCTAAATAAGACAGTAATTGTTGCCCTTTTTTATAGAATCTTTGTATTTACAGGTACGAATATTATATTCTTGGCCACTCTCCAATCTGTCATATTCCCTTGCATACAGTAACGAATATTACGAATGTTCGTTATTCTATATCATTTAAAATGTTTATGAACATGGAATCTGGTTTTTCTATTTTTAAATATTTACTGCCCTGATTTTCTATTTCAGAATATTGGGCTTTAGAATCTGTGTCTCACTTTTTGTATCCAAGAAAATAAAATATAACGTCTTCATACAGAGATTGAGAATCAAATTTCCATATTGGATCGGACTCAGTTCTGTAATAACTAAGCTTTGATTACCTTCAATTATCTATGTTTTAAATGACAATGTATATTGATAAAACCAATCTTCCACTATAAGCCTCCAGATTCACTTTAGATCAATTCGTTTGCATTTTGTCTGGATCAGTAATATAATGTAGTAACTATGAAAATATATTTACTGCAATCAAAATTTGCATGCAAACTAGTTCGTAAAATTTGCATGCTTAGTAGTCGTAGTTGTTTTGTAAAATTAATTTCGTTTCCTTATTAACTACCTGTATCGCAACCTGTATAAACATATTTTTAGTGTAAAACTTAGTGATATTTATATCTGTTAATATTATATTGAGAGAGTGTAAATTTTGTGTCTATGTATATGCGGAAGGTAATCTATGGAACTTGGGCACCACTTTAAAAAAAATATATATTACAATTTGAAAGTTCCACTATTCCGGATAGACATAAACTATATATCAAGTGTATTTTAATAATAATTAATTGTAGTACCCGAACGAAGTTGGGACGGGCTCCTAGTATATTGATTAACTCGGATCGAATTCAAGTTATGAAATAAGAATAATTAAACATATTTTACAGGAAATTTTAAGTAATCGAGTAAAGACTATAGTACAGTAGGAGTTACTGAAACTAAGTTGTATTTCATGATAACACAAAACAATTTTATTCGCCATTTATTTTTACCATGAGAAAACTCTTTTGTTTCAATATTTTATACGGAAAGGCCAAATCAAATAAATTAGTTGATACTTTTTTGAAATTTTAATAGATAAAGGTGCAGAGTTTAGGTGGTTCTTTAGTGTATTTTCAGTTGGTTGTACCCAAGTAATGGGTACTTTAATTTGATACTTCCATTGACATTGTTCGGTGCTCCTGTTGTCTTCTGAGGAACTCTCTCATTGTTGTACTCATTTTCATAAATATTTTTGTGGCGAAAAATAATGTTTCTGCTTTTACGTATATTGTTTTAGTTTTGCTTAAGTATTCGATACTTAGGTTCGATTATACAGCTGTTACATTAACGAAAAGAACCTGTTATTATGTAAGATTATTAGGTTAGCCGATAATTACGTTTCTTTGTTCGGCTAATAAAATACCCTTACGTGAGTCCGTATGAAAAGCAATAATCATTGCGCATACGAAATCCAGGGGCTTCGAGCGTTAAATAAAAGGCTATTATAAGACACTGATATAGTATAAAGGGTCGTCTGAGCATTGTACTAGCGGAAATGTAGGGAGCTGGCTTGTCCAAAGGCGGAATTGTGTCAGAGAATGGAAGTTACATAAATCTGTCTTCTATCCTTACAAAGAGGGGGCCTTGGTTCATTTTCGTGAAAATTAAAACATAAATCGTGAATTATTATTTTTTGTTACTTAAAATGAACTTCATGGAATTCCATGATTGCTATAATGTATGGATGTGTATTAGGATCTATCATTCTTTCTATGCAAGTGTTTCCAGGAATGTGCCTTTTGTTATTATCTTTAGTTATTTTATAGTATATTATGTAAGTCGTTAAAAAACTATGTGATACACAAATATTATAATGTATTAAACAATAATTTAATGTTCAATTTATTAGAGGTACTTCTACTACAGTTGTGACTGTAGAACCGTAGTCGATTCTACTAGAGAAAGAAAATATCGTCAGAAAAGTTACATACTTGAAAGTTTTCGATAATGTTCCATCGCAAGCTACGAGAAGCTGCTCTCTTGGCCAAATTAACCTCTCGTATTCTGAGAGGACACCTGGGACCTGTAGCAGAAATATTACAGGCTGCGACAAAGTTACACAGATAATTTGTTATGAATGTTTCCGAAGGTTAACCAGATGGTTATTTCCATAAAGTTCTTCAGTTTTCGTATTGGAAGGGCTGAGGCGTAAGTAAATAGGTCGCTAATTTACACTAAATTAGTATACCTTCTAGTCCTCTTGTAAAGGTTCTTATATAACTCTCTTACGAGTGACGTTGCGTTATAAATCTGCTAAACAAATCCGCTATAAGTGGCAAGTATTGCTGAGTCGATATGCACCTTCCGTACTGGTCGTACATCCTGCGGAACAATACGAGACCAGACCTTAGTGCTCGTTATTCTTTGCAACCCACCCAAACTTTCTTTCACCCAGTTTAAGCAATATTGTACACTTGTATGATAGTAGGGTTTTTATCTGTCTATTTTGCTTGTAATCTCGTGGAATCCCTTTTTTCTCATAAATTTTACAGCCGTTCAATAAAATGGAAATGCATACACACATATCATTACATCACGGTTTACTTGAGATACTTGTTTAATAAAGGGAGCCTTTATATTTCTTAGTCCAAGTTACCTCCTATGTTTATCTAGTACACTAGTGCCCGATGGACACTCTTTTGTAAGATTCTGTTGAGCTCTATGCATCTCAGTTTGGAATAAAACTCCTGAAGTAATTCCCAGTGAATGTGGAAATGCTGAAAGGAAAATATTCTGCTGTTCATAATAATTCAATTTAAAAACTAGATAACTAATACACCTATTGAACTTTGCAACATTAATGTTACTTTCGAACAGATGGCCCAAAGAGAAGATTTGATAGCGGCCAAGCCAGTAGAAAGCGTAAATTCAAAGCCTTATCCTATAAATCAACGCGGGAAGTTTTGTAGCCCAGGGGGAGAAGTTTTTCGTACGCCACTAACTTTGCTTTATTGTTTTAAATGGCTCTACGATGCCATGAATATTGCCCCATGTAGTTCCACCGTTAAATAATAAAAACATACCTTAACAAAAAAAAGTTAGTTTAATTGATATGACAAACCCGAAAATGACAAGTAGGTGGCACCTTCTGACAAGTTGTGAAAAATTAAATAGACCAATGAGTGATCTATATTTCAAAATATCAAAAAGGCCGCTACAACATTATTATGGTAAGAGGCGTCGACGTAAGATGTTATGGTTACCCTTTTAATATTTATATGTATTGTCCATTGAATTTTTTAATGTGCTATGTAAGAAATATCAAATATTGAAGACATAGTGATTCATCGAGTTTGGTTGTTCAGATAAATTTGCTTATTTTGTGTACCGAAAAAATACTTTGCAATGTAAAAGTAGGAACTATGTACCTTAAATCGAAATTTTAAAACGCTTTTGAATTTTAAAAGGTATAATAAAATATTAAAAATACATAATATTCATCGAGATTAGAAAATTATTTGGTAACATTTTTCTTCTAAATTTTAAAAACCATAAATAACCATAATCAAAGGTGAACAATAAATTAATTACGTAGAATATCTAGATGGTTTCTAATCCTGATCCGGTTATGTTTCGTATATAAATATATATATCAACACGTAGCAGCCATTTAATAGTTAAAAAGCCAATGTATTTTTATGCAAATAGATTTCTAGATACCTCGACTACATTTTTCGCAGATTTTTAAAAACTTAAATCGCGTGAAACGTTAGTGTTTAATATGTAAATACATATAAAAAACACATGTAATCCGAATGAAACGGAGTCGAGCATTTTGACTGCACAGTACGGTATTTTCACGATCTTTATTTAGTATTATTCAAAATAGTCACGTCATAGAAATCATAAGCAGCTGACGGAAACACTGAAGCTCACTGAAGCTTACTTTGCGGTGCAAAGAATTTTTACAACGTAATATTGTTCAAATATGTGTTAATGTGTAAAGAAAAACCTTTGTAATTGTCGACCGATTTTCATTTTTTTGTTAGGTAATTATTGGCGAGTTTTAATGCTACCAAAACGAAAAAAATTTTGGAAATCTAAATATTCTTTTTATACGTGGATCACTCAATTACTTTTGAGACAAATATATTCAACATAAGTACAATTTATTTTATCTCTCCTTCATGATCCAACTTTAAAAATACCTTGCCAGTCTTGATCCGACAGGTCAGAAACCGCTACTTCGAAGGCAGCCACGTATTCTTCGGTGCTCGAAAAATCTTTTCTTGTATTTTTCCTTTTATTTTTGGGAACAAAAACAAGTCACTGGGAGCTAAGTCACGGCTTACGGGTAGAAGAGTTATTTTCACTATTGGAAATACAAAGAAATCACCGGGAAACACTAGATTCCTCAATAAACGCCTTTGTTTTGAGGGTCGTATGTAACGAGGCGTTATCGTAATGCAGAATGATGACCCGAAGCCTAGCCTTTTGTCTTGTCTATAGAAGAGTTTGAATAGTTTCAGGCAATACTACTTTAGTATATCATATTGTGTTAACTGACCTACAATTTTCCAGCATTGACAAATATCCACACCCTGATAAAACTAACCACTTTTTTCTACCAACGTAACTGTCCTGAGAAAACCCATACTGAATATTTCGTTTCATTTTCTGGATCATATTGAGAGGTCTATGTTACGTCATCGGTAATGATATCTGAAATACGTCTTGATGTCTCGTTTTCAAAATGTAAAGTATTTCACGGCACCAATCCACATGAGCTTAGTTTTCGCTTTCTGAGAGCAACAAGGAATTGAACCACAACAAAGCTTCCTCAGTCCAAGATGTTGATATAGAATTGTAAGAACGCTCCCTTAACTAATATCTAGGGTATTCTGGATGTCCGTGTATGTAAGTCGTGAGTCTTCTCGCGCCAACATTACAGTAACCCGCACATTTTCTGCAGTTACTGGTGTTTGCGGTGTTCCACTTCTTTAGTTATCTTTAGGGTTAATTTTATCTTCTTAAAATTCACTGAGCAACATCAGAATTGTCGCACTGAATAGAGCTAATATCTTCAGGATGATTATAATCTTAGTAATATTATTTTTTTGGTTAAATTTAAAAATTATACCTAATAGATGGTACGCGCAAATGGTAGCAGTTAAGCTCCAACGCTTCAAATAAATATATAATAAATGTAATTCATTAAAAAAAAGCTTACGGAGTTCTATTTTCAAATAAATTTGCTTATGAAAAACGTATGTATTATACATCCATTTCATTTAAACAAAAGTCATCTAGACAATTATTAATATTATAAATTACAAATATACCACTTGTCACCTAAATATGTTCTGTGGTTGTATGTAATACTTACAAAGACATACACAGCCCTACAGTCTCTTGAGACAGAGAGAAACAGAAAAAAATTCACAAAAATAGGTGATAGTTCTCGCCATCAATAACAAAATCTAAATACATAAAAATAAAAAATTATATGTGATGAACTAGTTCGACCTCTTTTTATTATATCGTTTTATTATAGATCTATGCGAAATTGAGTAAATTTTTTTATTCAATGCCTCAAGATATAACTAAATCGGGCAGGAATTTGTTAGAGAATTTTCTACGCTCATTTTAATTACGTGCAAAAAAAAACGAAAACAAAAACGAAACATTTAAAGCAAATAGAATAACGAAATAAGAATGTAGATTAAAAATTGCATGCCGTCAGATTAACACGAGGCAGCATCATTAATGAAAAAGTTGTAGCTTCATCATGTATGAGTTTCAGATTTCCAGGTCACCACCACTTCCGCAGCTTGTCGCGTGCGGACACAGACAGTTCATTAAACCCGTAAAACAGTCAGAATGGTTACGACCCCGCTTCTTTATTACGCTGCATATGAATTGATAATATTTTTTTTGTAACGGAAAGAGCGATGGTTTTATTATTGCACTAGCCATCGCTTGCCGCGAAATCAATTTTGTAGAAATAATATTTGCTTTCCACTGCGAAGATTATATTATTTGTTATATAATTAAATAACTTCGAATTTATTAAATTTAACATGAAATATTTTTAGGCTTTAATAGACAAATACTTTTACGTAATTAAATAAATAATAAATAAATCAAAATTAGTTTTTATACAATTAAAAATTAATGTTTGAAGAACCACAATTTTCCGTGACTTCAATTTCCTTAGTAACTTCAGATAGTAAGCGGTCATTTAAATGATGATTACACGAAACCATTTTTGTTTCTTGTCAACATATGACGTCACAAACGTCTATATTTACATTCAAGAATAAGAGTTTCAAACAACCGTGTTTTAGAAGGAGAGAGCATTATGTGGTACCTACTCTTCCAACAGGCTTCCTTAATATAGTCATCTCAATATTCATGAGTTATGACACAGTTTGTTATACTCTACGAAGTAATTGTATACGTGAGCCACTATGGCAGAAAATGCGGAAAAGTAGTCATTATTACACAAATGTATGAATGACATCTAATACAAATTTAATATTAGCGATTGCGCAGTTTCAATCCTTATTGGATATTTCCATAAAATAAAATTTACATCCAATGATTTTGAACACATTTAAACCCACTAAGGAACATAACTAAAGCTTCTGAACGCCAGAACTGAACAGAAAGAACGATTCGCGGGTCAAGTGTAGTTGATGTCTATTATTTCCCCGCAAGGAAACACACTTCGCCTGTCTTTGCCAACGCAAGCATATTTTCATTCTTCAAGGAGTGTTGTCGTAACATTAAGTTTAATGTGAAATGTTTTAGAATTTCTTAAAACAACCTCTTATTGTAGTTCAATTGGGAATATAACTTTAGCGTAGTAACGTAATGTTATCAGCTGGCTTTAATAACATAGTTCGTCAAATCGATTCGTGAACGTTTTCCTTCACCGTAACAAGAGAAATGTTATTAATATATAAACTCGAGCATTCGGAAAAATTAATGATGCCTGCAGTATTCGAACCCAGATTCTTCAAGTAAAAGACCTATGTCAAACAACTAAGCCATCGTTATTTAATGTTGTCGTGTGCACAAATTGTTAATCCATGACATATTTTATAGTTTACAAGACAAAAACATAGTATTACGTGATAATCTTCTCTTTCAAATCCATGTATAACACAGTTACAGTAAGGTTTTCAAAGATAATGTTTGTTTCATGTAACACTCAGTTATATCTCTGATACTGAATTGGATTCTATTTTAGTAACAAAGTTTTGCGATCTTGCAAGGACTTGGTCGAGACTTTTCCCGTTATCTCAATATTTACTTAGAAAAGTAAAAGGAGTATTTTAGCATAGAAATACTCAAAGTAGCCAGAATAGATTACTTCTCTACTACAAGACTTACGACGTAAATTGCTTCTCTACTACATCCTCCCAATGTTCATGTGCTCAACTAAGTTATTCCACTATCACCAAATACCTCGGAGTTCAAATTGACAGCCTGCTAAATGGGAAAAGTCATCTCGAAAGTCTTCATCAAAACTAAGGAAACTAATTTTTGTTTTCAAAAAGTTAAGATGCTCCGCGGATAATAGTATATTAAAAACTGTATACTACGCTATATGCCAATCAATAATTACCTACTGCATTGCAGCGTGGGGCGGGGCATCAAAGACTAGTCTATTAAAACTAGAACCTTAGCTATCCTTAAAGTCATAACTTTTAAACCTTTTAGATATCCCACTAATACACCGACTGTCAGGTTCTCTCAGTGAGGCATCTTTTCATCCTTCACACTGTTCTTCGAAAACACTTTTCTATGCAATTTAATGCAAATACTATTAAAAGACGAAGATTACATACATTAAGCCCAATAACAAAATGTAAAACATCTCTGGCTAAAAGACATTTTAATGTGATAGGGAATAATTTCTACAACATTATAAATAAACATACTAATATATATGCCCTGAGCAGACAACATTGCAAGAAGTTAGTACTTGGACGCGAAACTACAATAAAACTGAGCAACTTATCAAGTTAGCAGTTTGTTAAAACATCACACATACACACACACATGATCACACACACACACACCCCAGATACGTTCATACGCTATCAAAACTTAATTAATTCCGGTGTAAACCCTAAATGTACTTGCACTTCAGGCTACAAGTCTAATCTCCTCGTGAGAGCGTTGGTACCCATAACACAAGTTAAATCTTATCATGGGTATCAGAGTTTAACAAAACACTTACGTAACTGTTTCATTTACATTGTACGTGAATTTGTTTTTTCTTTAGCATAAAATGTTGTTTATTTATTTATTTCTTATGATCCATAATAAAAATGGAACATAGGCGGACTTAATGCTATAAGCATTCTCTGCCAGTCAATCTTCAGGCAAAATTGAAAAGTGACGAAGGCGGTGCATAAGATTAAAATAAAATAAAAATAGGAACATTATGCTATATACAAATACTGTTTTGAATAAGTAACATATATACATATAAATATAATAATACACACAAATATTAAGTATTGGTAAAATTACTGCCAATATATACAAACAAATGATATACACATATAACTTTAAAAATACATAGGGAATGTAATGATGGCAAATTTAACTGTTTTGAAGGAGATTGCGAAGTTTTCTCTTGAAGTTCGGTCTAGTGGCTGGTTTTCTTAGAACGTCGGGTAGAGCATTCCAAAGTTGAACGGCTTCAACGGCAGTAGAATCGGAAAAGAAACCTGAACGGTGAAGCCGTACAGAGAGCAACAATGTCTCAAAAGTTGCCGTTCATCAGTGGTATACAAGAACTGAAAACTGTTTCAGGTACTGAGGAGTATGGTTATCGTATAGAATCAAGTGCAGGGTGGAAATAACATACCCTTAATAGTCTTCGTGTCCGCATGGGAAGCCATTTCAACTGCGAACTTTACGAAGACAAAAAACGAAACGGACACAGTTGTTAATAACACGATCCTGTTTATTAAGCAGGTTCTCATTAAGGTCAATGTTACACAAAGTTGGTTCAACCTACAAAACACAATGGTCACATTCAACCTTGTTTCTGAATAAACTTTTATTATTTATTATTATTAGATTGTGGTACTGAAACTTTTAATCTCTTCTGTTTAATTCTTAGTTCCCTTATTTGCCTTGTTCTCTCCGACCCTCCTTTTAGAATGAACCGTTTCATGATTTACACATGTTTCCGCAGCAGTATCGGAGAGTCGGCTAACGAGCAAGTTCCTTATTTTCTTAGCCGCCACGCGTCGGGTTCGGTGTTACGAATTTTCTTAAGTGGTATTTAGCACAAACCATCATCATGTGTGGTCAATGATATAAAAAAAAACTTTTTACGTAAAATAAAGGTTCATACACACATTCATTCACTTCACATACATTCTACATTAGTAGACTCGAAGAATCGATAATATTATTGTAATAAATATAAAAACGTTACATTTTATTTGAGCCGATATACCCCACAAAGGATGCATAAAACTTTTTTATGATGAAATTGTATTTAATTATTAACATATTGAATTAAATGTCATTAATTGTACTCTTCTTTATCAATGTTAATTTTGCCACGGTATAAGGGTATATTTATTTTTATATACTGCATATTTTACGTATAGTTCCTCCCTCCTTTTTTAAGAAGAGTGATGTTCCTAATTTTATTATTAGCAATAAGCCTAAACAGATTGTACCAAATTTCAGACTTAGCAAAGCTCTTTCGTGGGTAGATGTATAATTATTTATGATAAAAATCCGTTAGGATTGTCGGAAATGCCATACCGTAAAATTAAAAACTCACGTCAAAAGCATTCTTATGAAGAAAGTTTATTCCAAACTCGATTTATTTAAAGATAAGACAGTGTCTTGAATATGACATGACGTAAAGGTCAGTATGGTTTTCAGTTTTGGCTGTAACATTTGACTCGGAGTTTAGCTACATAAAAATGTTAAAAATTGAAATCAAATTCAAATTATTTGTTCATTTACTATTAAATATACAATTTACATTATGATTAAAATCATATCGAAAGACAAGATGACGATAGTAGATCACATTGGTAAACTGGATCTTCCAACTTTGTACCTTGAGAGAGAGAGACAGAGGTGTTTTACCATGGAATGTTAGAATGTAGAATGGTGGAAAACATTATCTGCTTCGTTGTCAAAAAAGCAGAACAATTTTGGTTTGGCCGCCTTATTCCCAAAGAAAATTTAATCATCATTTTAATTTAGATTTTAGGTTTTGAATGTACAGAACATAAAAAATTAATCAATAATTAACGAAGTGGTACATTCCAGTGTTATAGATGTCGTTTTTAATACGCAGCCTTAATAACATACATTCGTATTAAATTTTTCTTGTTGGGAATATGCCCTCTGAGTTATAACAACTGCGATGCTATTTATAGTCATCTTTGTATATCTTTTCCTCCTTGAAAAATATGAGACCGAATATTTTTAAATGAAAACTAAAGTGGAGTTATAATTGGTCTCCTCAACACCCATTGCATAATTGGTACATGCAAATTTTTTTGGGCCACGAAAATCTAAAATATCACCTGAATTATTTAGTATGTCCTTATACTAATTAGTGGTTGAAATTATAATAATTATTCATATTAATTTATTAAAATCAGTATCAAATGTTTTCAATGTTATTTCAGAAAATTCTGCTTTATTTTATACGCAGGAAGGTAGTAATATTTCGAATATACGACATGATTGATTTTATTTAGCTTTAGCTATGACATATTTCGTGAATACCGCCAACAACGTTTGGAATGGAATGATCGCTTTTATTCACTGTTTATTGCCGTAAATGCAAATTAACATAACAATTTGCATCCACTGAAGTGTTGGTTGTCCGCTATATTATCACGCGTGCATGGTGTTATATATTGCATTGTTAGTTCTGGGTACACACAGTTGGTATTACATCAGCCGGCAATTTCTATATTGCTTTTGTCTATTTTTATTATATGGCATTTTTAATGTTAAAAATTAAAAGTTTTCTAACAAAAACTAAGCCAGAATTGTTTTAAGACAATTGTGAGAAGTTTTTTCACCGTGTTTGCCTTCACAGAACTGCTACGTATTTTTCTTGTAAGGTTCAGAGTTCAAGTGTACCGTAATGTTCTTTTGAAGACCAAGAATAATGAAGTCTCTCGAGATCGAAAGTTTGGGAGAAACTGAAGCGCATTGCATATAGACATAACAAAGATATTTACATTCAAACTGAACATGAAGTAAGCGCCTGCCACTTACAAACAAGTTTCAACTTTGATTAAGTTTGCAAACAACTACTGCGTGAGTTGAGGCGTTACTCACGTGGCGAGTATTAATCTGTAATATGATAATCTACCATTTTACAGTATTAAATCATCGAAGATTTCAATTTCAGCAATAAAGACCTTATGTAATATCGATGTAAAATAAAATCCCTATATCCATTTGTTTGCTTCTGCATTTTCTTTTTTTTTGTTTTCGAACGTTTATTTTTAGGGCATAAATAAAGTCTTACGTATTTAATTCCTTCATTGATTTTTTATTTTCAAGAAAATTCATAATTTATCACAGTAGTATCATTTTTAAATCACATTCAGCGAAATAATTAGTTACAAAAAAATAATGTTAATTAAATATTTAAACAGAGGAACTTAATTCATTTTTATGTTTATTTTCATTTGTAGATAGATTTTGAGAGGTTTACGGTGGATGGCCAAGCGTCTGTTTATTCTTCCCCGTATAGGGATATGGAGAAAACCAATGTGCTGACTAGTTGACTGATTTAATTTAATTTTGATTTAGTTTAATTGACTGATTCTATCATTCCATGTGCCTGCCTTATGGCGCTTTTCTATGATAATTGCCAACACATACAAGCAGACGAACCACCTAATGGTTAGTGATCACCGCCGCCAGTGGACATCAGCAAGACCAAAGGTATCACTGATGCGTTGTCGGCCTGGAAATGAGAAGAAGGTAAGAAAGAAAATACTGGTTCTCAAGCCTCCAGCCGGAATACGACGAGTCGTTTGGCGGTTGAGTCAAGCAGGAGGGTGGTAGCAAGTGGAAGCCAGGCAGACGTCACGGAAAGCCAATAATATCTATAATAATACTAATGACTTAATAATAATATTGATAATATAATCCTTATGCAAAGCCCTACCACCAAGCAGGCTGGCTTCTGTCGCCTCTTACGACACCCTGTTTTGCCAGCGTGGGATTGGGGGGAGTATTCTAGGACGCCCCAATACGGCTACTTAGGCATTCCTATCCTTCGTCAGATTTTATTGTTACACGAGCCGATGTTGGAGATCCTGGAACGTAGGTAGATAAAATCTTTCACTTCTTCAGGGTTAAGGATCTCATTGAGCTACAGTTCACTCGTGCGGTCAGTCACCATCAGTTTCTTCTTATTCTGTTTTTCTGCAAGTCTAATTCGCTCTTATACGTTTAATTCGATCCAAGAGGTGCACCTTTTAGTTTTTGATTACTGTAAGGAAAATGATGTCGTGTATCGTATATTTGTGATCTTGACAGTACCGGCACTTCCATTCCTTCCCAGACATTCTAAGGTTCTTCTAATTATATAATCCCCGTTAAATAAGATGTGGGACAAGATACAGTCTAGTCTGACGTCTTTTCTAATTTAAAGTGTTTCGATGTTGCTGTATAAATTTTTGCAACTCCATGGCTTTTGATATATAACGTCTCAAGGAGTTCGACTTTTGGTTGAGCATAACTAGCTCCATCAAAACTATTCACAGCTTCGCTCAGTTTACACAGTCGAAAGCCTTTCTGTTATCCACAAGTCACATGATGAAGGCCGTATCAAAGTCGTAGGCCTTCTCAGTGAGTTACCTGATATTCAAAATATGTTCCCTACCCTTCGTAAAACCTGCATGTATCTGCTCGTATCCTTAAGGTATCTGTTCGTTGAGAAGTTGTTTATGCGACAATCACTAAAGGCCTAAATATCTGTTTAAATTAGTATAACTTGTATACTCCATGACAATTCAATCAAAAAACATACAAATAAACACTCATACAAGCGGAAGTTGAGTAGAACCGTACAATGTAGTCTATACTTAATTCCACACTCTGTACAGCGCCATTGATTTCATGACTTAAAAACTTTTCTTGACTACGTGGTTCTTGGCGCGAACTCGACTCTCACTTACTGTTTTTAATATTTGTTGGTATATTCTCCATAGTGACCCATATGTATGTATCTTACGTGTGTATGTTTTAACCATCACATTTGGATTGTATTATTGGTTCCATAGTCAGGCAGATACACGTGGCTGTGGGTACGTAAAGGTATTTTGAGTGTGACGTGTTTTGTAAGCAATATGGTTAAACTTTGATTAAGTTTGCTAACTAAGTACTTGCTAACGTGTGTTGTTTATTACAAATTTGATTCCCAACTTTATAATTAAATTTAAATATAAACAATAATCGTAATAGGATAAATAATGTTGTGTATTTAATACACAATTGTTTTTAAAATTAGGACCTCCCATTCTACTAGGCGAGTATTGAAGTAGTTGATAGACGCCTTCTGCTTCTGTATAGAATTTCCGGCAATTAGATTGGTTACAAACTCCAATCCGCATTGACATAATGACATGCTTCTTTCTAGGAAATCTTAGTTATAAGATAATTATAACTTTAGAAATCGTTCTATCGACCGTATGATCACTAAATTTAAAAGCTACATTTTTATATTATCGTCATACTTCGTAATAAATTAAACATTCTGACATTATTAACAATATTTTAATTTTAATGCATCGTCTACACGGTTATGGCCTACTGTAGCTTGTTAATTTTATATAAATTTGTTTTAATTCTGTATAGAATTTATATTCTTTTTTTAAATCTTTGGTTACTTTCATAACTTTGAAATTATCCAACAATTAGTACGAACTAAATGTTTGTCTCGCCCATTATATTACTGTTATTACACTTTTCCCTATGTTGTTTAGTATTATCTACCACCTCTTTATAAATAACAAGACATTAAAATACACATATCTATCGATGACCGGTTAACGAGCAATGCATATTTGAATATTAATTTAGCAACAATCGGATTAATGAGTCTAATTTATTCCGATCGGTATTTGACTAGCTGCATCTGATACTAAACAATTAAATTCACTGTCACTGAGTCCTATATTTCGGTTTCCGGGCAGGTTTATAATTTTGTAGCTCAGATTGTTTTAACTAAATTTGTGTGAACAGATTAATCTGTCAGTTGATGAAATACGTAGAGTGGTGTCTGAAATATATGATACGCACCAATGATATTGCCTCGTTTTATGTTCCGTTATATTTTGGTATAATAATATGAGTATCATGTTTTTGTCACCAAAATTTTGTCTAACTGGATTGACAGGATTCTTACCAAATAAAATATTCGATTACATTTCAATTTAAAGCGGTGCGTATATCATCCATCCATATGAGACTATTTATCTATCATAGTATCTAAGCTATCCTTCACTGCTTTTGGTGCGACATCTTGAATTACCATACTATTGGAGGTTGTTGAATTCTGTACCACCTTTTTTTTTCTTTTTCATGGGGAAATCCATCATGGAAACCCTTCAGCTGTGAGGGCGACAGAGGGTTATGCCGGACTCCTACCGGCTAAAACCCCACGGTGTTCCTCTGAACGCTGAATGTCGGGGCTACGGGCACGTTTTCGCATTTTCCGCGGCCCCGACAACGTTAGAACCTTCGTGATGCAATGGAGCTAGAGTTCCTCCATCCTGCCTGCTTTGAAGGGGACGCACGGGAACACCACGCGCGCCTCCTCGAGGTCTATATACGCGACGATGAATACCTCCGTATCCACCGCCTAGGCCTCAATTATGGGGGCTGGAGGAGGGCGTGGTAAATCCTTCTTCGACTCCCCATTCTCCAGCTGCGGATCGAGAGACTGCTTATCCTTTCCCTTTGCCGCTTCGCAGCTCCCTTCTGCGACATTACGACTTCGCAGAAGGTATCTCCCACTCTCCACGACTCCTCGCTTCCGATCATGGCTTTCACCAGACCTGCTAGCGAGAGGTCGTCTCCTACAGCCGCGACGAGTTCACGACGTTTGCTGGCCCATGCTGGGCAATCCTCAAGCGTATGCTGCGCCGTGTCCTCGACCCAGCTGCAGTAATAGCACATGGTAGCCGTTGCCCTTCCGACTATTCGGCACAGGTACTTTCCAAAGCATCCATGCCCGGAGAATACTTGTACCAGTCGGAAAGTTAGCGACCCATGCCGCCTGTCTATCCTATCCTCAAGGACTCAAGGACTTGACGGACAGCCTCGATAGTCCAGTTGCCGGCCCTTGGCTGGGCTAGCCGCTCCTTCCATTTTGCAATGATGGCCTGCCGAGAGTGAAACTTCCGAGCTTTCCATTCACTTGGCAGGGGTTGTTTCTCCTTGGCCCGGAGGTCCGAGCGCCATCAGTACATAGATGCATAGATCTCGGCCTCCAGATCCCAGGGAGGACACCCCGCCAAACGCACGCCACCTCATACGAGATGGTGCGATAGCCGCGTATGACCCCAACGGCCATCACCCTCTGAGGTCTTCGCAAGAGGGCGATGGTCCTCTCCGATAGAATCTCCATCCACACGGGGGCCCCATATAGGGCCGTGGACCGCATCACACCGATATAGAGGCGACAGCTGTTTGCGTTTGGTCCCCCAAGATTGGGCAGTAGCAGCTTTAAAGCCGCAGCTACACCCATAAGCCGAGAAGCCAAACGCATAAAGTGCTCACGGAAGTTCCAGCGGCTATCGAAGACGAGTCCCAAATATTTCATGCTGGGCTCGACCTCGATACGGATCCCACCAATGAGTATGTGGGAACCCGGTGGCGGTGCCCTCAGAGGCCCGTGGAAACACAGGGCTTCTGTCTTTTCTAGAGCCACACAGAGTCCCAACATCTATCCTCTCAACTACCTGTGCCAGCGACACAGTAGCAAGACGAGCAGCTACCTCAAAGGTCCCCCCCGGGCGGTGACTAGAGTATCATCTGCATAACACGTCATATCCGCACCCGGGAGGAGGGCACTCCTCAACATCCAGTTGTAACCGATGTTCCACAGAAGTGGCCCAAGGACAGAACCCTGTGGAACACCGCACGACATCTCCCTAGTGCGCATGCGTCCTCCCCTCCCTGGGTAACAAATGTACCTTTTCAGAGAGGTAGGCGCTAACAATCCGGCGAAGGTAGGGAGGCACGTTAAGATATTTCAGTGCCTTTCTGACACAGGTCCAAGGCAAGGTGTTGAAGGCATTAGCAATGTCTAAAGACACTGCCACCATCACCCCGCCCTGAACCTTTGTCTCCTCAGAGAGGGCCTTGACGTGCATAATTGCGTCGATAGTCAACCGGCCCCCTCGGAATCCAAATTGAGTGTCCGATATGTTCGGGCCCACCTCTCCAAGATTCCTGATGAGTCGACTAGCTATGATACGTTCAAATATCTTGTCAGCTTCATCAAGCATCACGATGGGGCGATATGCTGAGGGAGATTCGGCGGAGTCTGCCCTTCTTCCATTGGATTGGGAAATGACCCGATCCAAACAGGCATCTAGTAGCCTGCGGAACCGGTTCCTTAGTACCTGAAGCGCCTCGACCCAGGCGCGGCCTGGAATCCCGTCAGGCCCCGGCGCCCTGTTAGAGGCACGGAGTATTGAGATTGCCGCGCTTAATTCCTGCTCTGACACAGGGGGAGCAGATGTGTTGTGTGGGTCCTCTTGTGAATCCGTTATTGGAGCTGGGTGCACCACCCTGAGCGGAAACATTCTGTACCACCTACTTTAATCTAAATTAAATGTTTTAACGTGGTTAAATTGAGGCGTCAGAAAGTCAATTAGAAAGGCGGGTCTCGCTGCCGAGTTATGCGGATTACGTGTTGGTGCTGCCTTTCGTGTTACGGATATCAATAGGGGGGTGACGTCTATACAGCTTCGTCGCAGGCCGTCACCTTTTCCCCTAGGGGCTACCAAAGAGAGCCGCATCCGGCCCGTCTTCGAACTCAAGAACAAAAGGGACTTAAGGCAACTGTGGGCACGAACGCGCTGCCCCCAAATCAAGCGTAGACTGAACGTAGTATTGGAAAGGTTGTCTCCTGAGATGTATGATTACCGCCGAGACTTTTGCAAAAGACGTACCGACAAGACAGGCGAAAACGAGATGTGACTACATCTCATCTGCAGATCAAAGGCACCAGTCTACCGGTCTGGATGGGGAAGGCAGACGGTGCTATGTTCTAAGAACAGAGCACATATGTTTACAGAGATTACTGCAAGAGCAGTTTTTTCCACACACGGTGGCCGCCGCTTCCCGCGAATATCACAGGCTTGTGGAAGACCGCGTGATGAAATTCATCAGCGGCCCGACTTTCCCGCTTGATGAAGTTTAGTTTATCTCCATCAGAAGCATGGAAGGCTTCCCTGCGTCTTATAAAGCGCACGGCACTGACTCCTAATGACACAACCAGTGAGTCGCTAGTCATATTGCCCCAATGGGCTATGGCCAGTCTAGGCAAGCTCTTTAAACTGTATCCTCCGCACGTATCATTTCACTAACATTTGGAAAATAGGGAAGGTGAGACGAAATGAACTGCGGGTAGCATACGGTACGTATCTTCCTAGACCTTACTTTAGGCTTTCGACCGTGTGTGGCACGCAGGTCTAGCTTACAAGCTGCTGGAGACACCCGTACCAGTGATGCTGTCGTGGGTAATGGCGTCATAACGGGCAGAAACACCGGGGTGCATTCAACACCCTGAGCTGCTAGAGAGGCTAAAGCCGCAACATCGTACCACACTAAGAGACTCTTACGTAGACGTCTGTACATTTGTCGGCTATTAATATTTAAAAAAAGCATTTTCCATCACCGTATATATTTGTATCAGGCATTATGAAACGTATAAATTTATTTTATGAATATAATTTACACTTAACTTTTTGTTCCCTAATCTCAGTAATATACCTTTTCTTTTTTATAGAGCTTCCAAGTAAGCCGGTGATTTTCGATGAATTTGGTAAAGAGATCAACGGCGTTGCCGGTCCGTATAACGAGGGAGGCGACTTCAAACTTATTTGCTCCGTAAACGGAGGTAAGTACCTTATTCTAAAGATGGTTACACCACAAAACGTGAATTGAAATTGCGAAATCCAATTTTATTGACTTCATGATTATTTTTATAAATATTCTGGGATATTTATTTCTTCGTAAATGTAAAGGGAAACAATTCTCAACCGAGAGAAATAGAGTCCTGTATTCTCCATCGGCTGCACCGAAAAGGGCTTAGCCATGAAATTAGAAGAGAGAGATAGTGGTTGCCGCTCAGGTACTAGCCATGAATTTTACCATGATGCATAAGTAACATATTTAACCTTTGTCTATATTGAGATATATTAAACATATATAGGAAGTTATGTTTTCAACTGTTAAATGCTTGTTGGATATAAAATATCAATGATTTAAATGGGATTTGTATCCTCAAAGAAAGGGAAAAGGATGTCGAATAATGACGAGTTGATGTACCCTATTGCGCCAGACGTGAGCACCGTCAATCAATTCAACGTATACAGATTATTTACACAGCTTCGTTTTATTTTCGGTGTGTTGGATCGTTTGATACGAATTTAAATTAGTGATTCAACCGGGATTTATACTGGATTCGAGCTTGCCTGAGCATTATCGGTACTAATCCATCGTAACGTAAATACGATTGTGTTGTGTCGTTATTTATGAGGTTGATGTAAATTTGTTTTTGATTAACTGTGCAAATTAGTCATTTACTTATGTTACCGTTAAACCGCGAAATTTCCTTCGTTTTGAATCAGGTTAAAATTAACCAGGCACACTTTGTTTAGGTACGTATTCATTTTTATAGTTTATTAGTTTTTAGATTAATAAGTGAAGCGCCTCATTTGCTAAAATTACGAGACGTAACTCAAGGAGGTAAATTTGATATATGGTCAGATATTATAAAATATATTACCAATATACCTCTGCAACTTAGCGACTTTGCCGCCCTGTCAGACGCGCGCGCTGGTCATTAAGAAGCGTTTTGATGTATACGTTATCTGTAAATTGCAAGGGAGGCGTTTTTGCCAAATTTTCAGTAAAATATTTAAGCATATTTTTTCCTATAGACGTAGCTTGTCAAAATCATTGCTTATCAAAATTAAAAGAGTGATTACGTATAAAGTGAGTTGCTAATGAAATGACTTAAATAGACAATAATGACATAAATCAAGTAGGAAGGAGTATTGTGTTACAGTAAAATATTAGAACAGTTTTTTGCACATCCTTTTTAGGTTTCAATAAAAATATTAATTTTTTTTTTTCAAGAAAAACCTACATGTGAGTAGGAAAAAAAGCCGAGTGTACTGGACTTATGCTGCAGAGTAGTTATACATTGACGAAGCTGTAGTCACAGAGGAGAGGTCCATAGAAATTCAAATATTTCATTTGTTTCAGGAATACCCACACCAAGAATACAGTGGTTCCAAGGAGACACCATACTAGCCACTCTTGGTGCTGGAGAACTGCAGCTGACTGCTTCCAGGTCTTTACCGTTGGTGATCAGAAACGCTACCAGAAGTCACCTGTCATCAGTTTATACCTGCACTGCTAATAATACGGTGGAGGCCCCCCCTCAGAGGACGTCAGTCCGGGTAGATTTATATTGTGAGTAAAAATATTATTTAGTTTTGAATTTTACATTCATTAAGATAATCTCCATCTTGCAATAGTGACCTATTAAACATACCACCACCTTTGTCAATGTCATCAATAAGTCAATTAAACTGCAATGAAAATTTAAAATCAAGATATCCTTAAGTAACGTTCTCTGGGTTTGGAGTATCCCTAATTATCATTCTTAACAGGTGATAGAGAAACAGAAGTAAATTTTAAGTTATTTTTCACTGCCAAAACTACAACTACAAATCATGGTAAAATTAATTTGTGTTTTTAGTTTCTTGTTGTTTATATTTTTAATCTCAAGTCGACGCCACCTGACGCTAAGTGGTCATCATTGCCCATGTACCGAAGAAGCAACAAAGGTATCATTGTTATGTAACCTACAAAATTGGATTCTCCCAAGCTGCAATTTTTAAAATTTTATTTTTTAATCAAACAAAATATTTTGAAACGAATGAAATATTGATATAAAGGTTATTCGTTTGTTTATGTACTATCAGTTATACATATCATTTCACGATACGTGAAAACAAAATGTCGCAATGAAGGTTACGATACATTTCGCTGTTTTCCCAAATGTGATACATCGCATCTGCATTCGCCGCAAAACAACCAATGTGTCACACCACGAATCGATTACGATACGCGAATAATGTATTGTATATTCGATGAAAAAGAAATAAAGGGAAATAAAAATATATTTCTGTGTTATTATTAAGCATTCTTAATTTTTAACATTACATAGTACTGAATCACGTAATTTAGTTTCCTGTGGGCGAATAGTTTTGGACCTATTCAAAATTCTAGCTCATAAGCTGTCCACGACCAGAACAAGTTTAAAACGTCCCAGGCAATTTCAACCGTTGATTGATTATCAATAATATAAAACAAGCTCAAATTTAATTTTCAAAATTGATCTCATGCTTTTTACCAGTGATGATAGTACAAGCACGCTAAACTTGCAATAGCACTGAAAATAATAGGAAAATACGACGTGCAATCAACGTATGCGTTAATTGATAATATCAAGCTTTTGTACATTGTTCATATTTTGAAGTATGTTTCATGCAGTTTTGTATTTTGTTTAATATCTGTGTATCAATCTTTGTCCTAAGCCTAATTCTAACTTTTTAAAAATTCTCTGAAACTTCACCCAAGTGCTTATGACCTGATTCTTTATAAACTATCTCATAAACTGTCTTAATGCTGAGAGGTCTCTTCTTGTAAAGCCAGAGATCATTGCGCCAAGCTAATTGCGTATAACTAGAATTCACATTGTAAAACTATCAGCTATCCAAGTTTCTAAAGGATAACAATTGGAGCAAATGGAATAACAAATCTTTTCAGTAGTGGCTGAATACATAATATTATATGGATAACACTTCAATGCTGATAATATAATATATGTCAATGATATATGTCAACAAAAAAATTGATGACAAAATTTTCTGTCTTAAGTGCAGTATTGGAGCTATTTTGAATTGTAATGGTTAACCGAAGCACAGTGATGAATTGTAAAGAAGTTTCCGTTTGTTATTTTCTTTTGAGACAATTTACGCTAATGCCGGAACATTCCGTGATAGTGTGAAACATAATTGACAGTTTTATTCTATAAAAGACGAAGCTGTTTTATTCGAACACAACACCTTTATTATTGGGCGTTAACATTACTTAAAAATGAAAACGACAGGTTTCTAACGCTCACAAACAATTTTTAAGGAAAGGCAGTAAATTTTATTGCCTTGTGCGTTTGAAGGATTGTTGAGTTTATAGATTTGAAAGCATTTCCATCTCAAGCAGACGACGCCGGCAGAATAATCAGTTGTCTTTGACAATTCTCTAGTGTATTGGAAACATTGCTTTTCAAACACAGAGACTCGATTGACAGTTTCTTTATTGATAGCAATGACGTTGGAGGATATAGACTCATCTCAATGGGGTATTGATAAAAATAAAAAAACTTTTTATAATGATTTACAACTCTTTGTCAATTATTTTCAAATGCTATGTCGTCTTATCTTAGAAACAAACATAAATTTGTAAGAAAATTGGGACTTGCACAGCTCAGAAATACTCATATCCCTTAGTGTCAATTTTAATTTGCTTGTATCATGATGTATCACGGTATATCAAAAAATATTCACGGATGTATTTGTATTTCTCAGAATTTTTATTAAAACGATTTCATATACCAAAAAACTAATTTATCTTTCTTGCGCCACCTTATATCGATTTTAAAACAGGAAATTCTAAGTATATCGATTTTTTGTGTAGCCGTAACTCTGTGGTGTAAGAACCTATTTTGATGATTCTTATTTTATTGTATAGGAGACTGCTCAAAATTAGTCCCTTTTAAATACGGTGACAATCCAGTATGAATTTTGAAGATGAATAGTGGAACTTTTCAATATAGAACAATAAATTAACTGTGTTTAATGATATGGCAACATTAACATACAAAACTGGTTGGTCGTTGACCATATCAAAAAACTGATTATATTATGTAGGTATATTGGAGAGAAAAAAATAATTTCTTCGCGGATTAAAATAATATTCAACTATATTTTGAGCTATTTGATTTTGGTAGTAGTAATATTGCAAGACCAGTAACTTCATTGAGGTGTTTGCACCTCGGAGTCATGATGCTGAGCTGATGAAGAAAGAAACATCCCCTCTTTATGACTGTCCTAGTCATAGTCCCCTAGTTTCTACTTATGGCATATGTGGCGCTTACAATCAGGTGAACGATGGTCATCCCTTTACATCGTAACGGTATTACAATACCCTTATTACGTTAGCATATTTACACTAAAACTGAAAAATACTAAGTAAAAAAAAAATAATCACTTTCAATAAATAAAAAAATTGAAAATCGCACTAATTTAGATAAAATATTATTTAACACTCTAAATATTAATGTTTGAAGTCGGTGCCAAGCCCAAAACATAACAAGACTTAGCGATTTAAGCACCTTATAATTTTTAATAATGGAATATTGTTTGTCATATAAAAGTCAGTTAACCTTTCAATATAGTTTTATTATTTACATATATTTTCAAAAAAAAACTAACTTATCTTTAATGTAACCTCCCCAAAACCATAATCACGATTTGTACAATATTTTTCTAATTGCATTAGTATTTGCAGAATATATGCATAATGAATATGTAAAATAATATGCAATCGGCAAATTATGTATCATATTGTTCCACAGTTATAGTGTAGTGTAGTGTAACAGACAGATCATGCTGTAAAATTTTATATACCTTACGTACTACACTACTTCCGTGGTTACTTCTGTGTGGTCTGTCCAACCAATCTGTTCTGTTCTTATCATCATAATACATATTGGAAGTAGCTACCTAAGCAGGGCTTAAAAACCTTTGATTGTGACAAAAGAACCTACCCCAGCAGTATAATATGTATGTTTTAGGAGGACGATATAAAGTCATACAGTTAATATGTTTAAGACATCGTAAATAATACCAGGGCTGTTATAGATAAAAAAATATTTCCTCACAATAGCTCTCGGTGTTAAAGCTAGTGATAATTCATTTCTGACACGCACATATGTATCTTCAATAAATCACAGGTGCGCTCGTGCGGATTCACGCCGCCTGTATTTTTTTACTTCTAAGTATATATAATCCATGTTATATCAGAGAAAACCACAAATGATTGAGCTATATTCGAAACGTTACTTTTGTATGTGCATATTTTATATCAATGAAAATATCCACACCAATGCGTTGCAAGTCTGAAGTAATGTGACGTATATTTTTTTTACAGTAAGGCCCCTGACTGTGGAAATACTGTCGAAGGAGCAACCTCTGTCAGTAGGAAGGAAGGCGGAGTTGTTGTGCAAGTCCACTGGAGCGAGACCACCAGCGATCATAACGTGGTGGCTTGGTGGAAAGTCCTTGGACTCCATTACGAAACACAAAGTAAGTTTCTTAAAACTGACAAAATATTTACAGGATTAGTTGTAACGGAAGTTACGTCATACAATGTTAGGGGCCATATGCATGTGGTTGTGTGATAGTGATGATTCAAACGATAATTGGTTACTGTAGTCCATTGCCAACTTATGCAAAACACAATCATAAACTATATATTAATTTAAAGTACACATTTACCTGTAAAGTCGGTCCCTTCTAATGCTTAAATAAAATAGTGTTTGTATACAACTGAAAGCTGGATTAGGCTTGAACTTAACCGGATCTCGAGTGCCATTGGTCAGTGCAAAGTAGTTTAAACTAATCCGACCTGAAATTTACGGCACCCTCAACAAATTAAATATTATATACGCTACATTAACCGTATGTTACCTAACGTTATCTTGGTGAAATTTATAAACATTTAAATTCAAACTAAATCTCTCCTTTCTTTATATTATACTAGAGACCCTCCCCTGCTTCGTACGAATGCATTGTACTAATGACATTTTTTTACTGTAATTTTCATCCAAATAAATAATCCAAATGCCCGACATATCCCGTGGTTTTAAAAAAATCCTTTCATAGAATAATCCTGACAATTATAAATACGACAAAAAAAATAGCTAAATCGATCAAGGCATTCTCCAGTGATGTTCTAAATTATTTAAATTGAAAGGTAAATTTTAATTACTGTAAAATTATTAAAAGCCTCAATTTAAAAGCGGCTCACTGCAAAGCAAGGCCTCTCTTTGTATTTGGGGACACCCAGAGTATGTACCACTATACTCTTTGGTGGAGGGAATTATTTCCAACCTAAGCGTCGGAAGCTATCATGCCACTCAAAGGTTTTCGACATAGTTTAAGAAACTGTCTAACTATACCTGTATATGAGTGTCCTAGAATAATGGCCGACAGGGAGAGATGGCAGGACGTCGTGAGGTGAGTGACATTAGCCCTGAAAATATAAAAAAAATGGCCACGACCATTCTGACAAGAGCGTTTCGTCTGAGAAGAAGAATAATTGAACGACAAACACTGGGATTAACGGGTTAACATGCCTTACGAAGCACGAAATCATTTAAAAAGTTTTACCAGTCATCACCGATCATCTATGCACATACCGACTGCACCAGCAATTACTTAACTCAGATGAGGAGACTATTGTATTAAATTGTATTGTATTGCTAACAACGGTGACCTTTTCAATCAGAATCAAATTAAACCAATCAATCAATAATTTTCTCATATGCCATGATTAAGGCTCTTTCAAATGGACTTAATTTTTTTTATTAATGCCTGCCCATAACATTCTTGTTTTCCTATGCTCTAGCAAGACGTCAACCAACACGTGATGTCAGAAAGACTAAAATTACCAAGGACCAATCGTGTAGTTAACGCAATGTAAAATTAAATTGTAAAACTTTTAAAATTTTGTTCCCGCACATTAAATTATCTTTATTATATCAAAATTACCATATTGCTCACCCTACACTGCACTACGAGTCGCGCGCGGTAAGATCCCTCAGCGTGAATTTAAGGATTGAGAAGTACACGCGCTTGCTTTTAACAATATTATTCGACGAGTTCGTTCCATTTTTCGCTTTCTCTCCATGCTTTTTTATCACTATGAAAAGTCAACGCAATATCTTTATCTCTTAACTCATGTACCACTGATTCGTATCACTTTTGACCTCGGCGGTTATTTTTTTCGTGTACCAGAGTACTACTTTATAATTTACCACATATTTCGTCGAAATTTTCCTCTGTCTACTGGCTTACAGACGCGTCATCTATATTTAATGCCCTTTTTATAACATGACATTCATCCACTTTGCTATTTATCTCCCTGGTACCTTAATTCCTGAACTTATCCATTCTTGTCACCTCTGTCTTAATATAATGCATTTCATTTAAAATTTTGGGATATATATCTATCTAAGAACTGTGGTAGATTGCGGCTATGTTTAAAATCTATACAATCATATATTTAATATTTCGAATAATTCATACGACAATTAAATTATATAGCTTGTTATTGAGAGCGGAATTATTTTCCTCGTTTATTATTTAATTGTTCTGCAGTATCAACTTTAGTGAGAAGTAAATTATTGTAATGTTTCAACAGGACTTGGAAGATCGAAACGAGACGCAATCAATACTGCAGTGGACGCCGTTGAAGGAACACAATGGCCAAGTGCTTACTTGCAGAGCGGAGCATGCCAAGCTGAACAAATCAACCATCGTAAGCCAGTTGCCGCTTAACGTGTATTGTAAGTAATTTGTTATGTTCGATTTGGTTCCACGAACTTGTAATGAGTTTAAACTACCTCGTTTTCTTGAGAATACTTGTTTCTTTTCCTTTTTAGCGAAAGAACAGAAACAGAAATAAATTATTCATTTGTTTTAAAGCTTTAAACCCTATTAACTTTCGTCCTGAATAAAGCTCTGTTGAAAGGGTCACGACCTGTTAAATGTAGGGCAGAGATACATAAATAGTTGTATTGGTTGTTCGTGATATCAACCTCGTTGATATCCACCTTGCGATCTCGTGGAATCTTTGAGCGAAAATATAAGTGAATCAGCGTTTGCAATGTTTTTATTTTATACTAGCTGTGCCCGCGACTTCGTATGCGAGGAATTTAACAAAGTTATTTATTAGAAATAAAAGTAGCCTAAGTTACGCCTTATTACATCAGTTACCTGCCTGTGAAAGTATCGTCAAAATCGGTCCAGCCGTTTCAGAGATTAGCCGGAACAAACAGACAGACAGACAAAAATTGTAAAAAATGTTATTTTGGTGTATGTACCGTATATACATTCATATGCATGTAGTAAAAAGCGGTTATTTTAATATAACAAACAGACACTTCAATTTTATTTGTTAGTATAGATAACCTTAGTTATGAATCAGTTATTTTGTTTTATTATTTATGAAATACGACTTCTAATAATAAGTTTGTTATTTGTCATGAACACTGAGGACATATTGTATAACACATGAAAACGTTTATATTCTCGACTACTTTATTGAACCCGCCTTACTTCGCTTCAAAAAACAAATACTTATTTTAACTGGGCATTCCGTATCTATTACACATTTCCTTGTTCTATGAATTAAAAAAATATTAATTTTTATTTCTGTACAAAAGCAGTTTTTATACTCTTTCCATAGGAATATCTATAAAAATTATTATTTCTTATTGCCCAAATCCAATTTTTTAAATGTAAAGATATCCTAGATAATTACGCATAATATAAGTTGGAATATGCAATATGAATTATAATATTAATTTGTTCAGTGGTTTCCTGGTGACTCATGCACACACAGACATAACTATTTCGATAAGGAAACTTTTTCACTATTATCATTTAAAGAGTTGCAGTGTTATTATTTGAAATAATCAAAAAAGCCAATCAATTTCAAAAATAGCCAGCGAGTCGAGTGAAAATGAGGAAAACTTCAAGATTTGTTGGTAAAGTGAGATGGTAATGGAAGGCAATGAGAAAAACGTTGTTCGTTGCTTGCGCGCGGAAAAAGGTCTCGACCGTTGTCAGGAATTGAAGGTGGATGTTGTACAAAAAATATTAATCTACCTTCCATTACCAATCTCCACCATTTATTGGTTTTACAAGGTAACAATAGATGGCGCTACAGGTACTGAAATTGCATAATAGTAGTTCTTTTTTTTAAAACAAAATATACAGAAGTTGAATAGCTTAACTACAGAACCTTTTTAAGCGCGTCATGCACGTCATTAACAATGTACATGAATTATATTCCTACATAAGTGCATGATTGCATAAAACAAATCTGGCAAAATCCAAAAGCTATTTGCCATTTCCAGACTTGAATCAAAACGGTCGAGTCAGTTTAAATAACTTAGATTGTGTTTGTGTTCAGCCGCATTGATCCGAATGAATGGTTATGGCGGTTAAGCTGCAGTGATATGAAGCACGGTTGAATATCCTGTATTATTTAAAGATTTTCTATAATTTTTTATGACCATTAGGGTTACTTCATTCCAATGGAAATTTAAACTCCTATAGGTTCACTTGTCTATCTGGCTCCTTTTCTGCCTATTTGACTGTCTGTTTGTTTGTTTGTTAGCCTATTTGGTCATTTGCTTCTCTGTTTGTTTGTCTCTCTGTTTTTTTAACCTTGTGTCTCCCCCTTTATCTACGTCTGTCTTCTTGCCTGTTTGTCTGTGGTCCTGCCTCTGTACAGTAACAGAAAATAGTCTGTTTAAACTGGTATTGTTTTGATACAATATAGAAATCTCTAAACATTTTAACTGTAACGGGTACTCACTATAGTTGTATTTTTACCGATGTTTTGACCACAAAACTACATGGGTCATAGTCATGGCAATAATTATGTGATAATTGGGTCGAAATATTGATAAAAAACACAAAAAATCGTAAGTACCTTTTAGAGTTGAAATGAATGAGCGTGATTATATTAATTTAAAATTAGAGACTACTAAGTTATTAATTATCAGTCATCGTATGTATATGCATTTCACGTTGCAATTCAGTCGGCTGCTTCTGCGATCTATATCAGTATACTTTTTGATCATCCACGTATATTATCACCTGGTATCTGTTAATCGGAATTAAGAAAGACCTTTAAGACAATATACCTAAGCAATTTTTTGTATAGATGGCATATCCGTAACAAGGAAGGGAATTTATCGCTTCAAGAAAACAGTGTAGAAGCTCGAACATTTGCCTGCTTCGATGAATAATTCAACAAATGTGCACGTTGCTACATTGCACCGCAGAGCTAAGATAAACCTTAACAAGGGCATATGGTACGAGATGTATACTCAACTTGTGTATTCGACAGGAATGTTATGTAGCCAATATCGTACCCTTAGAATGAAAGGGACCTAACTCAAAAATTACAATTTATGGGAAATGACGAAGAAAGTTTTTAAAAATGTATAGTCTTTGTATTTTTTCCCTTTGTATGTTTTCCCTTTTTCCCTTTCTCACTCATAATTCGGGCTCTTTTTCACCATGGGGTTTTAGAGTAGGATTTTTTAAGTAAATTTATAGTAAAATCTGGAATTTCAGGAATTTTGAGTTAAGTCACTTTCATTCTAAAGGTGCGATATAGGCTCTTCTCACCAAATTAATACTTAGCACGTGTCAATAATGCTATTGAATTACATGGTACAAATTTCAAAAAACCTCACTTATTATCAATCTTAATACGGTTGTAATAAGGAATGGATTATGTCATCACAAAGTATATTAATGGATTGATCCAACAGCTGGATTGCTGGATGCAACTGTAGCCTAACCTAACTTGCACGTTATCGTACCCATATCTATAGAAAGGTACAGAAATTCCACATTATACACTACATAAGTATACATGTACGGGACATGTTTATTTGTCGTATAAACATTTTTTCAATACTGTTCGTTGTTCACGATAACCTGTTTCTTTAATTTGATGTTACGTCACTAGTTCATAACACTAAAGATATATTAAAACGGTTCTCTTTCCTAGCCCTGTGACAAGCGTCTCAATTTTGTTACTGTTACTCGAAGTGAAGTAAGATTAATTTACCTAGTAGTTTAATATGAAAAAAGTTTAATTAAACATATTTATATTACAAAACGTTAACTAGTGTGTTATTAAATATAATGCAATTCCAATAATTCGTTTCATTCTGTTTCATCTCTTAATTTAAAATTTGAATGAATTCGTTCTGTGTACCGTTTTAATTTCGGGAATAAATTAAAGTACATTATTAATTCATTACTACTGTCGTGAAATCTTTCACCATTGTATTTTAATAAAAAATACAAGTGATCGTTTCATTCACAGTGTAAAATTAGACTTTCCATAGGCATAGAATATATAATGTAATATTGAGTAGTTGCAACAATTGTTTTTCAGTCAGCTCTGTAATTTACTCGATTTCTACTCGATAAAATTGATTTAGCGACAGTTGTTGATTTATAGATGTCTTAGAAAGTATTCTAATTTAATATGAAAAAAAAAAATAAATTAAAAAATAATTAATTAATTAATTAATTAATTATTAATTTAATTTTTATATTTTTTATTATTTATTTTCGTAGGTGAAAATTACGTTCACAACTTATTTAGGGCATATTATTATAATTTTTTTTCATATCATGTCAGTTAAGGGTCCACTGTACCAAGAAGTTTAGTTGAAATACAATAATATATTATTATATTAATCTAATGAAGCACCACTTATACCTTGATTGTAGGTTTTTTTATAATGGTCGTTCGTGAAACGCAATGTTCACCAAAAAATCGTTTTTAAAAACCACCTTCATTTTTTTAATGTCGTAGAAAACGATTATAATATGGTTACATCAGATTATACCATCTTAAGCATCAATATATGTATACTGAAAGGTTTGTTACAGGTATATTTATATTTAGAGATTTTTAGTCCCAAGGTAAGACAGCCCGAAGGACCATTACAAGGATTAATGACTGCCATAAACAACGATAACACCCGGCATTGAGTGCTAAAATGTTCATAAAATTTGCGGTACTAAGTATTATCTACAATGTCCGCTGCACTGATGTTGGTGTCATAGTTGAATAATTCAACAGATGTTCCCGAGTCAACGATTCACCTCGGCTCCAAGATGAACCCTAATGACATCGAGGAAGGTGACGACGTATACTTCGGTTGCACCGTTGACGCCAACCCGCCCGCCTATAAAGTCGTGTGGGAACATAATGTAAGTATTCCCACTTGATTTTATAATTTTATTATTTTGAACTAAACAGGATACTAGCCGGCGTGGCAGAGGTTATTGTTGTATGTACGTTATTTCGTCTTATATTTTGTTGTGTAAAAGTAAAAGTATACAACAATGAGGTGTTCTTATAAAATATTGAGATAAAAATTGTTAAAACCATAGTTATAGAAGTTCTAAGTGTTATTAAAAGGATATTTACAAATTAATAACCAGATCGAGGAACTTCGTTTCAAAAAGTAATTTTTTTAAAGTAGAAACTGACATCAATATACATTATACTGTTTCGGCGACTACCTGTTAGTTAGGTAGTTCATTCATCTAACAGCACCTACCGAAACTTCACGCTGAGTTACTGTAAATAACTTATGTTTATTCGTCTCGTTAGAAATGTAAGCGTACGGAACACCGTGTCAGAGTTCTGCCTGCGCTGCAAGATTTGCATGCCCATTTGCATAATCTTGCGCGAATTTTCATCACTTGACGGATGTTTAATACTATACAACAACTGAAGGAAATTTAAGTGCTTAATTCGTGGATATTAATATATGTATATATGCATTATGTTGTATGGAAGAAGTAAAGTTACTAGATTTTATTAACAAGTTTACCTCGTTAGTTTAGTGTGGTACCGATAGGGTTATATGGTAGGTAGGGTTATATGGAATGGTAAGGATTTTACAATGTGTTAATGTTTTAAGACATTCCCTATCAATCAGTAATCCCGGGTGATAATGGGTGATGTTAAATCACATTGGAAACGGCGGTTAAAATAATAAACTTCTAACCTTCATTTGTATCGACGTATTGTAAATTCTTGATTTAACTAAACTTAACGCTCAGGACAAAACGACTGAAAACTTTGCTTACGGTTTGTGCAGTCCTGAAATAATCTGTAGTTTTTTATAAAATGCTTTGTAAAAACTAACGAGAACGAGGACAAAAGGGGTTATTACACTGGAAACTTTAACTGTATCGAGTTGCATAGAAATACACTAGAAGAAAATTGTTTTTTTGCCAAAGTCGTTTGAATAATAAAGGATATTACAAATATACATGGTTTTTTTTTTAAATGTCGACGTCGCCGTTTTTAAATGTCGCCGAAGCCGACAAACGAGCAGACGAGCCACCTGATGGTATGTGGTCACCGTCGCACATTGAGATCGGTAACACTAAAGGTATCACTGATTCGTTGCCCGCCAAAAAGTAAGTAGAAAGAAAGAGAGAAAATGTAGTGTTGTGTAATTTCTACGCTGGTGACAGTTTGACTTATGGGTAGATATCTAATCTATCCTTCCCCATTTATCCTATCTTTTTAGGCAATAATTATTTCAACTTTTCACTCCACAGCCTCGTTCATGTACTGTTTAGTATTGAAAAACCAGTCATAGTTAAATCAGACTTGTCAGCGATCCGCAAGGGTTCAACAATACAACCGTATTTATATATTTTTTCAATTTTCTGTTAAAATCTAAAAGCTTAAGATGTTTGTTCAGGTTTTTATGTTAACAACAAACATATATGTACCGTATAATTTTTTGAAAATCAGAATTTGTTATTCTATAATTATAATATAAGGAACGAGGCCAAGAAGGATTTCAGTTTTTTCCCAATATTAAGCTGTAAATCATAATCCCTATGATCTCTATGTTTTTTAGTATTTCTGTGATACATTCATAATCGTATCATGCATGTTAAGTGCATGTTAAGTGATGATTAGGAATACAGTGTTGACAATATTTTTTCGAAATCGCCTTATAAGTTTAAATATGACATGTTTTGAATTCAAAGTCAAAGGGATCCCTTAGGTGTAAGAATTAAAAACATTAATATGCTTGTTATAATGATTTTTCATACAACCAAAATGCAGTTTTGGTTATAACGGTTAAAAAATCTTTGACATATTTACCGGCAGCTATCATTATTATCAAATACAACCCCAATACCCTGCAATGTAGAACACCAAGAGTTAACCGTAACTAGATTCAATTTTCGGCACAAACTTAGTTTTGAAGTAATAGTTTACGTTCAAACTTACTTACTACCCAACAACAACGTCTATTGAAATTCCTGGAACGAATAATTAGTTATGCAGTTCCTGTTGTCTAATATGAATCAAAGGAATTTTGACATAACGGGATGAAATTCTACGTGTGAATTCGTTTGAGTTCTGAAAAATAATTCAGCGAATTAAACTATTGTATTTTAGATATTACCCCATGTGATATCCGATCATCTGGTAGAGTAGCATGACTCTCGCTGATTTTGTGATGATGTGAAAGCCAACTAACAGCAAAAGTTAAGAAACCTTAGCGCAAGACGACAAAGATTTAATTGTAGCTGACAAATAACTCGTAGTTATGTTATGTTTAGGTAATCAGAAGAGTAAAAATCGAGAGCGATTATTAACATGTTACCCATAAAATATCAATGATAACATTTGGTGAAGTATACACTCCGTCCAACACCCGTTCCAGAGCTTTTAGTTACAAGATGCGAAATTGTCTCGCGTGCTGTATTCTAGCACCACGAGTAAAGTGGGTCGATCAAAATAACAGGGTGGTAGCAATTGTCGACAATATTAAGTCGAAGATTTTCAAAACCCATCTCAATCAATCTGAAGTGCTCTAAGAGCGTGTCCTTAGTGTGATGGGCGACAGACGAAAAATATAAGTAGTCTTCAAACAAAGCCTCTAGTTAGATTACAGGTGACTCAATGAGCACATTTCGCAGATGAGACATAATTTGTATTTATATTAAACAAATCGTGTGAAACATAAGCAGACTATAATGAATAAACTTGTTGCTAATGCGTTAATGCGTATGTTCTGCTTTTGCCTTAGCCGGCGACCCGTCGGTGATGACTTCTATGTAACGAAAGTGCATGAGAGCCAATAACTACCAACCACCATAAAAATATTATCATGATCGAAATCATATCTTGAAAGTATTAACCAGGGATCGGGTTATTGGGAAAAGATATCTGATGCGGTTAAAGATCACGTTAAACGTTATTATTAAACATCCAAACAAAAAAAAATCAGTGAATCCAATTTCCAGAAAAGCAATTTATAAATTCGCACTCCGCTGGGGAGCGTTCGATTAAATAAATCGACATATCCTCCGATCCAATCTGAAGGCGAATGTATTAATGTGTGTTTAAGTTTTTTATTAATTTAAGTGATGTATTATTCATTTATTTTATATTACAAAATTTTATGTAGTTTACTGTATTCCAATGTTATTTACAAACATAGCAAATTATTTGTCGGAGTTCCAAATAATTTGTCACGGTTTTCACAGATTCGAGTTATATTTTACCTATCCATGATAATTTACACGCTTAGTGTGTAGTTTTATTGATTATGTTTTTGTTCACAGGGTATTCTGCTGCAGCATAATCCATCTAACGGGATGATCCTTACAGGGAACACTAACTTAGCGCTGCGAAACGTATCAAGGTACCAAACCGGCAACTACACGTGTACTGCATCGAATGTAGAAGGCGACGGGAAGTCACCACCGCTGCATATGCAAATAGTGTGTAAGTTACTTTATTCCGCTTCAACCCGTTAGCTGCAGGTTTCTAAACCTGGAATTAATGACCCTCTCAGGGTTAAAACAGCTAAAATCTAGGGGAATTAATAAAAAGGATAATAATGGATAGGTATTCTGGATGGACGTGTATATGTTTGTTTGTTTGTATGGATTACTTATAAATAAAATATTTTTATATAATCTTCACAAATTTCAAGAAGTATAAATGATTAAATATTGTGAGTGCGTCAGACATGTGAACTTAATAACAATGAAAACGATATAAGTTCTTATCTACGACCTGCAATTCTCAGATAAGTATCGATTATACGCGAAGATTCATAGTTCATTTTCTCTAAAATAACAGTTGGTTATTACATTTATGTACAAACTTAAAGAGTAAAAAAATCAAAGACATGGTTTTAGTAGTTATACTGTCTTTTAAACTATCCTCTAGCGAAGAAAATCGGATCGGTATAGTAATTTATAACTTTGTTATTTATGGACGGATTTCAATGAAACTAACTTATAATAATAGGTCTTTACCTGTGCCGTTTTTCATGAAATAAATAAAGCGTATTTTTTTTCTATATTTTTTATTTCTATTAATCAAAGTAATCACCCATGCAATCAATGCATCTTTGCCAACGCATTGGTAGCTTATTGATGCCCTTTTTGAAAAAATCAGCTGGATGGGAGGCAACAAATTCTTCAAAGGCATTTTGTACTGCCTCTCGGGTATTTAATTTTTTTCCCGCTAAGAAGTTATGCAAATTCTGGAAAAAGTAGAAGTCTGTAGGCGCAAGGTCTGGTAAGTACGGCGGATGACGGAGAACTTCCAACCCCAGCTCTTGTAGCGTAGAGACCGTCTGCTGTGCAGTATGAGGTCGCGCGTTGTCGTGCAGGAGCAGTGGAGCCGAACGATTGAACACAGCTATCCAGCTGGAGACGTGCGAGCTTCGCTATCATTGTGTTCAGTTCTTCACAATACACATCTGCAGTAATGCTCGTCCCGTTTGGTAAGAAGCTGTGATGAATTACACCCGCGTTAGACCACCAAACAGTGACCATCACTATTCTAAGGGTAACTTTTCGTTTAGGGCATTGTTTGGGTGCTGAACCAGGGTCCAATCAACTTGCTGAGCTCTTACGATTGTCGAACAGGATCCATTTCTCGTCACAAGTAACAATGCGGTTCAGAATTCCTTCATTTGTATGCCTGTTGAGCAGTGCATGGCACGTCTCGACGCGTACTTCGCGCTGGCGATCATTAAGTTCGTGGGATACCTATTTGTCAAGCTTTTTTACCTTGCCAATTTGACGCAAATGGACCAATATTGTTTTGATGCTAATGTCGAAAGCTGCAGCTAATTCAGCCGTAGATTGAGTTTCATCAGCTTCCACAATCGCCATTAATTCGTCATTGTCGACCAAAGTTTTCGGACGACCACGAGGTTCATTTTTCAGGTCAAAATTTTCAGAACGGAAGCGGGAAAACCAATAACGGGTGGTGCGTTCGTTTGTGGTGGTCGCTCCGAAAACGTCGTTGATGTTACGTGCTGCTTGTGCCGCTTTGCTGTCACGACGGTACTCATACTCCATAATTACTCGAATTTTTAACGTATCCATGATGACAAAAAATGTTCGAATGCGTTGAAAACAAAACACTAACTATTAAACAAATTACGATTTTAGAAAAAAGAATTCCATGTTTTAAAAATAAAATTAATTTGAAATTAGAATTATCAGCCAAAAAAAAAATATTTGGATTTGAAATGGCCAGTACAGCAGAACGGCAATTTCATAGGTAAAGACCTATTATTATCTGATGCGTACTGCAATACACTATAGCGAAATCGGTTAAACCGTTTCTGAGATTATCACGTACAAACGCACAGAAAAATAGAAAAAAATTGTAACGACTAATGTTTTGGGTTCTATTGCGTTAAAAAATAATAGTTTTCTCATATATCCTTTGTGTAATAGCGATTAGTTAAAATAATTAATATATTTATAAATAAGCTAGGCCGTCTCTCCAACTGAAAACCGTAGACAAAAATTTTACATCCTTTACAGTTCGGTGAACTTAGTCTAGATCTATTCAAAATTATTCCCAAAAAATATACAGCACAGAAATATAAGACAATATATAACGATTTATTTATACTTACATACCTCTTAAACTTGGCTACATGCATTATCTAATTGCAGCATCAATCTATCGAAGTAAATTTCAGCAGTTACACTAACCTTAAAAATACATATATTACATATAGCTATAAAGGTAATACACACAGTTTTCATTCTGTTCTATATCAGTTCGTTAAGCTTGTAGAGAGTCAGATTATGTGACAAACAATTTTACTTTGAGTCAAATAACAGCCAACAGATGATCCATCCACACTCAGTAAGCACAGCAACGCATTATTAAAGTGAATGCATTTAAAATACTAGACAAAACGAATCAATAGGTATATTAATATCAAAAGCGGTATCGTGATCGTACTAATTGTTACTTGCCCTTTATGTGAATTCATTGTACCATATTAAGAGGCTGTAATTATTTACGACAAATGATGATGTTTGATACAATTCATCTGCGATTGCGTCGTTACAACAACCTGTTACTGATTACTAATAATACCCAAACAATGGTTACTAAATTGTTATCAGGCGTTACCTTTATTGCAAAAGTGATAAAGTGGTTAAAACTTTCTTCTTTAACCACTTCACAAATCTTTTATATCTTATTCTAAAAATAATTAATAAATAATCTAGATATAATATATAATGATAGATATATTATATAATTGTTCAACCCGAACCAAGACGGGGTGGGCCGTTAGTATGCAGAAACTTTATGAAGGTAATACTCGTATCTTTCAATGAGCCATGACTAGATAATCCGCTATAAGATAAAATAGGACAACAGTACAAACAAACACCTGTTATAATTATTATTAACAATATACTGCTGAAGTTTAAATATGACATATATGATCCACTTGTCTTAAAAGCTACAGATTCTTCTTTCACTTGTATGGAAATATATATACACCCTTAGTTGCTTCCCACAGTTTACTATTTAGATCGTAGTTTGGACAAAATCGGCGTCTTAAATCGTGTTCCGAACCTAATCGGTGGTACCTTACGGTCGTTCTCAAACCATCTTTTTAGCAGAGAGAGTGTTGCCGAGTTAGAACCTCTCCACAATGTCCAAGTGAAACTGTAATTTCCGCTAGGTCCAACAGCAACTTTCCATTTGAAAACAAAAGGGTGACATACCGGCTTACTTTATGAACAAAAAGAAAGGAATTAAGAAGGAAAAATTTAAATGAATTAGGAAGAAAAAAGGAACAAAGCGGCTTTCTTTCAATAAAAGTATTTCAGCTCTTCAGTCTAACGAGCTTTTGTCTCATTGTTATGGTATATTCTGGGTCACTTGAAAATGTAAATCAGCTTGTTTAATCAATTTGCGGACATTACAAATCACTGCGCCGTTAAGGTAATTCACATGGTAAATTAAGTGATTGATTCTAGAGATAACATAGCGAATTTACACATAATTAGTTTGATAGATGTTGTTGTTATACCTGTACTTATCTAGATTGAAGCTTAAAAAGCATTTAAAAAACTTATAAAAAAATATTTAAGAATGTGTCATGTGCGAAAAACCCTTGGTGAAATCCAATTATGTAACTATTACATTCTCTAATTATTTATTATTTACTTATGGCATTTCCAAAGTTGACTTTGCAATGTTGTTAATTAACTAGCGAAAACAACAAACATGTTACTCAATCTCGCAGTAATATCACATGCAGTATACGTAGACTTTATACATGCATTTGTAATTTGTACTCACTTAATAGCTCTCCGTCTTATTGAAATTTTCGGACTAGGAAGTTACTTAACTTTAGCTACATTCCATTAGTATCAAACTGCAGACCACGCATATATCTCCACAACTGAGCTTACAGGTTGCACGAGTATATATTTGCGAAGAGATCAGTGACTCACCTAAGTATTTAAACCAGTTGTTCCTAAACCGCCCGATATAACTCGATTTGTCTTAACGATAATAATCTAGCGATAACAATCGAAGCTGCCTTACATGCATTCTACATGCACGTAAACGCTCGTAAAAAAATTCTACTTGCGGTCATTCATCCAACATAAGGGAGTGCAAAACTACGATTAAATGAAGAATAAGGGATTCAAATATAGTATAATGAAATGAAATGAAATGAACTGAAATAATATTTTATTCGAAGTTGGTTTTTACAAACACTTTTCGAACGTCAAACTACGCCATCGCTTCAACAAATCCCTACTGTAAGTGGTCTCGGAAGAAGAAGCGGCAAGAAACGCCCGAAGAGTTTTTTTTCCTACTCACAGTTACAGAACGCACTTAAACTAGCTTAATATTAAACTAATGTCCAAACAGTCTTATCCTGAAAGTAATCATCAAATATGTAATAACCTTTCCGCATAAGAACGCCTTTGACGTGAGTTTTAAATTTACAATATGGCATTTCTGTCAATTCTAATGGAATTTTATTATAAATATTTACACATCTACCTATGAAAGAGCCACCAGTTTTGCTTAGTCTGAAATTGGGAACAATCAGTTTAGCCTTACTCCTAGTATTAATACTGTGAACATTACTCTTCCTAAGAAAACTATCAGAGTATTTTTTAACGTACATAATATTATCTAAAAAATATATTGTGATGCTACAGTTAATATATCAATTTATTTAAAGAGATCTCTAAGGGAATCCCTAGGCCTGAGATTGTAAATGGCGCGTACTGCTCTTTTCTGTAATATAAAAATCGACTTAATATCTGCAGCTGAGCCCCACAACAACAGACCATAAGACATCACACTGTGGAAGTAGCTAAAATAAACTAATCTTGCTGTTTCTACGTCCGTTAAGGCCTCACTTTCTTAACAGCGTAGGCAGCAGAGCTAAGTTTCCCTGACAAGGTTTCAATATGAGGACTCCATTGTAGTCGTGAGTCTATAGTGATTCCAAGAAATGTGGTAGAATTCATTAGTTCAAATACTTCCTTATTTAAAACAATATTAGATGGCACTTGTGTAACATTTGGTAAAGTGAATTTAATACATTTTGTTTTCTTAACGTTTAACACAAATCAGTGTAACACTTGCGAAACAGTATTATTTATATCGTCAAAACATTGTTTTCTCCTATTAACTTTAAAAAGTAAGGAGGTGTAATCAGCAAACAATACAGTTTTACACAAGTCGCTAGTGAAAGAAGGAAGATCATTGATATATATTAAAAATAGTAGTGGTCCTAATATTGATCCTTGGGGGACTCCCATCGTAATGTTTGGCCCTGGGGATTCTTTTCCATTGATAACTACTTTCTGAATACGCTTAGAAAGATAAGATTTTATAAGGCTAACTGATTGTGTGGAGACACCATAATGCCTAAGTTTGTTCATTAATATATTATGGTCGACGCAATCGAACGCTTTTGAGAGGTCACAGAATATACCAATAGCATCCTGTTTGCACTCCCAAGCATCAAAAATATGTTTAAGGAGTGCTATGTACATATTAGTAAAGTTGATTTGTATTTTATATTATTATTATATTTAATTATCGGCAATAGGTAAGCGCTTATTGCAAATTTCTTATGTCAATTGTAAATGATTGACTGAGTTCAGTAAATTAAAATAATAATTGTTAATCTATCAGGCCTTCAGGGTTTCCTATTAATTCTTCCATTAATTCGCAGTAGAAAAGCGTAGAAAAGACTTCTTAATTACTAGAAGAAAATTCGACATGTTATTACTTGCTTTTAATAAAAAATTCAGGTATTGGAAAACCGTTTAAAGAAAGGTTTCATTAGTAGTTGCTTGATTAACACCAGCAATTTATCGCCGGGAGAGTTTAGATCTTGCAAATTTTGACTTGAGCTAATGAAACTGTATATTGTAAATTCAAAGGTAAATCCAAAGTGAATATTTCTTGCTTATAAGTTTAATGCTTACTTATAAATAATAACTATTTCCGTTGGAAAACATGCTCCTTAAAATGTTCTCTAGGTGCTTGTACTTTAAGGGCGGTTCATGGTCCCTACCATATTTCTGATGGTACAGTTTGATAATTGAAAAATGTTTGTGAATGTTGATTGAAAAACCATTATTATAATAACGGCTATTTACATTCATGCTTTATTTCCAACTAAATAGATAGACCACTATGCAGAAAAAAAGAAATGAAGATGATCGGTGCGGCGCTTCAGGAAGCAGCGAATATTGAGTGCGAAGTGGATGCGTTCCCTCCTCCAGACACTTTTGAGTGGATCCTCAACAGTTCCGCCGGATCTATAAAAGTCGATTCTGTAAGTAATGTAACTCTCAAAGCTTACAGTTCTGTTGTTTTCAAAGTTTCAGCATGCAATGTTATTTCATTGAAAGGAAAAAGTGGATAAATGAAAGGTATTAAGTTAAATAGAAATTAAGGCAAGCTCCCGATAGGGTCTCGACTGCTTTATTGACTTGTATTTCCTGTATACTGAAAAAACGTTTATAGTAGTAAAAAAAATTATTGCTATATGGCTGAAATGACGGGAAACATATGTGTGTGCGTGAAAACATCAAAGAATTGATACCACTTTACACATACAACCTACTATAAATACGATTATATTGGTGGATTTTAAATCTTATTATTGGAAGTTATCTATAAAAAGATCTCTCTTGAGAAGAAGGAAGAAGTACCGACAACAATTTAATATTATATTACTGAAATTGAATCCATCATTTGTAACATTACGTCAAATTACCAAATAGTCTTATTTTACAAAGACTGGAATAAAATTTAAAACATTTTGGAACTTTGTCTCGAACAATCCCCAGAAGATACTGTTTTAACTTTCAGAGCACTTCTAAATTCTGTGTGACATATCAGCGAAGGTATAATGCTATTGCAAACAATATCTTTCTTTTCTTTTGCAAATAAGCTTTACAAATACATTACAGATCCAAAGCTTTTGAGCTGTAATAAAAGCTTATGTGTATTATTGTCGACCGTAGACCAGTTGGTATAGACCCTGTCTGCTGAGCGAGAGTTTTCGGGTTCGATTTAACGCACGGGGAGGATATTTATTTTACAGATAAATGTTTGTTTTTGGGTTATACGTGTTTGTGATATCTTATTTGTGTACGTTCACGCTAACCATAGCACAGGGAATTCTAGTGCGGGGGTGTGAGTGTGTGAATGTTTATTTGATATTATGAACAGTTGTGATGCTAATAATTCGGATGAGGACGGTTACATTTTATGTTATACTTGCAATCCAATCTCATTTCATTTCAGGAACATCATAATTAAGTTTACAATCAGAAGTAGCACATCCTCAATGTCGATATAAAATTACATAATCCCCACCACATAATTATTTTTGTTCAATATCTCTGCATGATTAGGACTAAGGACTTTGAAACTAGATTTCAATGACCAAACCACAACTGCTTGTAACTTGTAACTTGTAATAATTTATTATTAACTTCCATGGTCTATTTGCACTGTACCAATGTTAGTATTGAAGTCAGAAGCATATTTTTAAAATTAAAATTATCATATACGTGTAAATAAAAAAATATTGACTATGCGCTTATTTTTCTTTACTTCTTTAAACAGGAACGATTCACTATTGAAGCCAAAGCGGGCAAGTCAGTGCTGACGTATACTCCGGCATCAGATGGGGATTACGGCACGCTGTCCTGTCGTGCAACCAACTTAGCTGGACAACAAGTAACTCCGTGTGTATACACGCTCCTGCCAGCCACTCGCCCGGATCCGCCTTCAAATTGCACTGTTTATAACTTGACGGACGACTCGTTGGACTTAACCTGTTTGCCAGGTAACTGATTTATTTATATTTAACAGTTAACACTTGCAATTGCAATTGCATACCAAATTTTTATATTTAACTGACACAAAGCCGACTTACATTAAATTAAAAAAATATATTTTTTAACAGTTATTGCCATTAAATTCCTATTATTAGTTTACACTCTTCCTATATGTGTATAAACAGGAGTATGAAAATAATTGCAAAAAATAAAAATATGTAAATATATTTATATCTACTAAATATCTTATATAGGAGAGTTATTTTGTCCCATATAAAACTAAAATTAATTAATTAATATTTGAAAAAGTAAGACTTGTCTTTAATTGTTTTTTATATTAATTGTTTTTTTTTTATTTAACTGTAACATCTTGTAAATGCTCGAAAGTATTATTTGAATTAACATTTAAATTAATTGAGAACTTGCTGAGATGTTTTTAAAATAGGTCGTGGTCATTTTTATTGCATTTAAACATAATGTTCCATAAGAAGTTACGCTGTCCTTAGGTTTCTTTTTAATTAAAGCCTTGTTTTGGACACTTTCTGTCCTAGAAAGGCGAAAGGATTTCTGTTGTTCTTTTGCAAAGCACAAACGAACTCTTCAATACAAGCCGATCCACAGCAAGATTTTAATTACAAAATAGCTTTGCAGTTATTTTTCCTGTCTGTCCGTTGTCAGTATGTCTTCCGGAATTGTATTATTTATTTATCTTTTTCTTTACAAATGGCGAAAACTAAATCCTCATAATTTTGTCCTGTATGTTAATAACAGTCATTTTTATTCGAATATTATGATGCTCCTACATATGTAAATGACATCTGATAGAAATTATGAGGTTAATTTGAAAAATGCTGTAGTATGACTATTATTTTACTATAATCTAATAAATTACCCAGTGATTTATCAATTCGAATGACAGCTACAACACTTCTTAATATCAACTGCTGTTACTCGATGTGTCGTAATCAATAACATCATAAATCTACTCCGGATTCATCAGTTTTGTTGGAGTAGAGTCGAAATGACGGATAGTACCGATATATTATCGTCTTGTTAAGCAATTTGAAGTAACAAAGGAATTGTGTATAATTGTGAATAAGTTAGTTTTATATAAAGTGTATTATGTAATGTACGTGTATTTTTTTTTTAATTATTATAAATTTTCAAATACAATTGAAACAAAAATTACTAACAAAATTCTGCGTAAACGGATAAATTTTCTGGGATTAAAAATATCGTAGGATTATGACCCATAATATATTGTGTTAGGGATGTTGTGGATATGAAATTTCGGATCTGGATATGGATACTGAAATATGAATTACTTTACCGGTTCGGGTACGGTTACGGATATGAAATTATTTCGGATTATCTGACTGTTTCGGATAATTTCGGATATGGATATTAGATGTTTGCAACTTGGAAAATATAATGTATTAACAAAGTTTGACTATATTTCCAGGTATTTACTTGATAATAAAAAAATAAAATAAACGTTTACACACTCACACCCCCGCACTAGGATTCCCTGTGTTGCGGGTGGCATGAACAAACACAATTATCACATCACAGACACTGATGACCCGAGAACAAACATTTATCTGTCACATAAATATCTGCCCCGGCCGGGAATCGAAACCGGTACCCCACCCTCGGCAAGCAGGGTCACTACCAACTGGGCTACGGGGTCGTCAAATCACCGAAAAAGTAATAGCTTTAAAAATGAAATAATAATAACTGTCTAAAATGAGAACGACGCGGCTAGTGTATTGTATCGGCAGGCGAAAACCTATTATAACGTGTTTTATGTAGACTCTGCTCCCATCCGAAATTATCCGAAACATTTTTATCGAATACGGTTACGATTTCGAATATATTTATATTTCGGATATCCGAAAGTTCGGTTACGGTTACGGAGCTTCATAATATCCCTGATATAAGTTACTAATATTTTAAGGATCATCTCAATCTATTGGGTAGTTTTTAGTGTTTCATATGTATATTCAAACTAAAATATTAAAATGGCTCTTCTTTGTAGTACTTCTTTCTTTCTTATCTTCTCATTTCCTGGCCGACAACGCATCAGTGATACCATTGGTTTTGCTGATGTCCATGGGCGACGGTGGCCACTTACCATCAGGAGGCTCGTCTGCTCGTTTGTTGGCTATTAACATAAACAAAATAAAATTCTTGTTTGTTTATTTATGTTTAATTTGCATTCCTCAATCATTTTACTTGCTTTCATTTTTCCTCTTGACATATAATGCTTGCTTTATTTTTCTTTGTCTAAATTTTTTTTGTAATGACGCAGACAAGCTCAATTTACATAAATTCCTTATTTTTTTATTCCAAGTGAACGGAAATGTTATTATTAATTATGTCATCATACGAGTAGCAATCTACTAAGGGATACATTATAGTTAAATAATGTTCTTTAATTTTATTTTGAAAAGATAAAAGGGACTGAGAACTATAATCTAACTAAAATGTTTTCATTTAAACCTTGAAATATTTCCATTAGTCTTTATTTTCAAACATTTCAACGCCTTTGTCTAGGCCAACGCACACCCTAAACCTTCCGTTTCATTAATTGTCAGTAAATAGTACCAAAAATTAATATTACCTTTTGACCTACGTTACCAAACAGCTGAATATCGATTATCAAATGACTGCCCTCAACGAGTTCGATTAATTAAGATCCAACCAGGAATTTTATATTCAGTCGATTAGGTTAATGTTAAGTAAAAACAAATGTATAAATTTATCTACAACCAATTACCCGCTCTCGCTTCTCTTTGGAATACCTACTCCTTACCTATATCCACGTCAGAAACATTTGTGAATAATTTTTACAGGATTTTTTTTTAATTCACCCGATTGTTTAGCGATAAATTTTCGTAGGTCAATGTTTTATGAAACCAATTTTGAAGTAGTATAATTTGTGGTCAAGTATAAGTCGCCTATATTTTTATATTGATCACCTTTTATAACTAATGTACCAAAGATTACCCTCTGAACAACGGTTGTTATATTTACACGATATGTTTGTTTTTCAAGAAGATAGTTTATTGCTCTACTGTAATCCAACACGTAGAAACTATGAATTATTTTCTGGAAAGAAAATCATATTTAGAATTATCCATTTTTTATATAAACAGGAATTTTATTTATATTAAGATACTAGTGCTGAAACGTCTATGTAACTTCTCGGCTTGATCCATTGAATTATTATTGACGTAGTTAGTTCTATCTGCTGATGACTGATTGTGATGTGAATGGTTTGGTACTTTTAAAAATTTAATTATTTAATGCAATTTCTGCATGATATTGTAACAAATATACAGTAAGACAAAAAACCTAAAAATAGTGTTTTAGTATGTAGCAACGATCTCGTACTGTAAAATTATAATTCATACTGATTAAATAGAGACTGCGAATTGTATGAATTTGTGCGTATGTGTAGGGTAATCTCGGGAACCACGGCATTCTTTGAAAAAATAGTTTACCAATTTACAAGGTACATTATTCAGAATGGCCATATGCTTTATATAATGTACATCCAATATTAAATATCCAATATCGTTCAACCCGAACGAAGTCGGGGCGGGCCGCTAATTGTATAATATACGCGTAGGTTTAGCTATGGTTTCAGCACCATTGAAGGAGATGATTCGACTTCTCAATATAATTTGTAAAATAATTAGGCTAATGTAAATGCTAATGTATTTTAATATTTTGCAGGTTACGAGGGAGGTCTTCAAAATGTCTACTTAGCGGAGGTGTGGGCGGACGAAGGCTTAGTTGTAAATTCAAGTAATGGGATAGCTGTTTGGAATTTAAGACGACTCGGGGCCAAACGTCAACTGCGAATTTTGGTGTACGCAGCAAACGCCAGAGGGCGGTCCGAGCATGTGATATTTACAGTGGAAACCGCTCCAAGGCTATCCCCCAGGACAGGTAAAATACAAATTGTTACTCTAGCGTTGTAGTATGATATTTGGTCGTTGAAAGAGTTAAAATTGTATTGATTTTTATAGCTTAAGCACATTTACTTACTCAGTAAACGGTCTTCAGTATATTACCCTATTAGTTATTAATAGAGCATGTACTTGACAAAAGCCGAAACACAAAGAGCATCGAAATAGCTGAACGATTTCAATGGCATTCTTTCGTACAGAAGGCTCGAATTCTTCGAAATTTTCAAAGTTATGCGCTTATTAGAAATGAAATATAATTTGCATGTGTCAAAAAAAACATTGTGGGGAAATGTGACTGGAGGGTTCTCAATAATCATATAAAAAGTGTGTGAAGTTCGCAAATTTTTACTTGGCCAGGGTGGAGGAATATGGACTTTATACTTTAAATTGTAAGAAGGTATTCGAGTTCAACGGTGTGACAGCTATGATTATAAACGCAAATTTTCTGTCGCTTAATGAATTTAACTACGTCAGTAGAGTTTAATTTTTATAGTATATAAGATTAGAAACAATTAAAACATAATTTCTAAAGCCTTTAAGGAATTACACCCATGATCTATTCACTCTATTTTGTTTCTGTTCCACCGATACACACATTTTCACGGATAGAAGTGACCGATCAGTTATGAATGTTGCTTTGTAGTATAATAAGTTTCATCCAACCTCGAGTCCAATCCAACCCCCATTACATTCGGTGCGCCTTCCTGAACAATGGACAAGACTATGGCGCCATTTATTGATCGTTTGATGTTGTAGTTACTACTCAGTTTTATCTCAACGGTACTCATTTATGATGTAGGGATCTAATCTCCTTTTGCCGTGCCGGTGAGCCAGCTAAACCGATTTCCCTGCTTCATTCCCAGAATTCACCACATAGGTGGATTATTTTCATTTGCGCGTATTCTATTATGATTGTTACCACTTACCTTTAAGTGGCTCGTGTGTCGGCTATTGACATAAAAATTATGTATTGTAGTTAGATTGAAATTAATGTTTAAACTTCAAAACTTCTGGCTTGTCATCTGCGTTTTAAAATAAAAATTTACAGCTGCGTCTAACACAAAACTGTACCTTGGGGACGCGAGCTGTGGAGGTCTTCGCACGTAACATTTACTGTGAAAGGCACTCAGAGACTTTCCCCTAGGACGGCTAAAATGGATCCGCTGCTTCATACAGTTTACTTTAAAGTACACTTTTTTTCTAATTTTATTCATTTATAAGTTTTTTTTAATAATTTTTTATGGTGTTCCCCAATCGTCAATCAATCGTCAACCGCATCAACCAACGTCTGTATTAACTTGTAACCCACCGTAATTTCGTTTCGGGAAATACGATGATGTCCACAAGTAGTAATTTTGTTGTAGTTTTTTAAGCGCTTAATACATACATTAAAACTTTTGTCATAAATCACTATCATTGGTAAAAATGGTATGAATATTTGTACAAAACTTTATCAGTTTCTCACAGTCAGACACATAAATTTTATTTTGTATCTACCATTTTTTGTGGTTTAAAAATCTTGATTTTCATTAGAGTTTCTAATTTACTTACATGAAAACTTGATGATATAAAAATAACCGTACAGTACACATAGGAGTAAAGTAACAGTCATTTTAACAGTTAACATGTTTAAAAAATCATACAATAAACATAAAATGATAGGCAAGTTTAGCTACCTACTCCTTACCTATATCCACGCCAGAAACATTTTTTCAACATTTTTTTTAATTCACCCGATTTTATTGTTTAGCGATAAATTTTCGACGGTCAATGTTTTATGAAACCAATTTTGAAGTAGTATAATTTGTGGCCCAATATGAGTCGCCTATTTCTTATGTTGATCACCTTTTATAACTAATGTACCAAAGATTACCCTCTGAACAACGGATGTTATATTTACACGATATGTTTGTTTTTCAAGAAGATTGTTTATTGCTCTACTGTAATCCAACACGTAGAAACAATGAATGAACTTCAAGAAAGAAAATCATATTTAGAATTATTCATGTTTTTTATAAACAGGAATTTAATATTATTTATTTATATTAAGATACTAGTGCTGATACGTCTATGTAACTTCTCGACTTGATCGATTGAATTGTTATTGACGTAGTTAGTTCTGTCTGCTGATGACTGATTGTGATGTGAATGGTTAGGTTAGTATACATATATTTTTATGTATATGGCCGACAAACGTGGACTGATAACTCGATGATAAGCTAACATTATAACGTCCATAACACCAAAGTAATAATATTCCTATTAATAAAATACAGTGATTATAATATTCCTCTTTTGCCCTTAAACCATCTGACGCAGTGTCGTCTGATTCTTACAATAAATAAGATGTTATATAAATACTCTTGACTATTTTCGATCTAGTCCGACTAAACAACATTTCGTTAGAAACTTTTTTTAGATTGACCCCTGGGACGGTTTACTCGGTCTTTGTATTTTTAGCGTTTGCCGAAGAGCAAAATTCCACATAAGAAAAATACCGTGGTAATATTGTTTTATCAAAATACGGTTCACCAAAATCCATCTCCTTTTCATCTATTTATTTACTAATTACAATAGGATCATTTTTTTATATACACTGGTCGAGTGTACATTGTTTTGAGTTGGTTTGGCTTAAGAGTATTCGTGCACGGAGAATATTAACCCAGCCATCTGGTCGCGAGTTACAACAGAGAATATACAAACTTTTTTATTTATAGGCTAACGACATATATTGACTTTCCTTCTGTTTATAAAAGGTTTATTTCGTTCACACACACCTAAGCCTTCAATGGACGCCTCATTAGTTACCAAATATTAAGTGCTCGAAATTATTTGAAAGGCTAACCAAAAAAATTAGGTATTTGAAGATCAACCGGATATGATATCAGACACATAAATTGTTAGTGAAAACTGCTGACAATGGAATGGAATATATGTATGTAATGTAAATTCAACAGTGAAATAAAGTTAGATTTTTGGCCGGTGTATCCCTTTTTTCTATAAAATTAGATTGAAAGTTACATTCGAAGGACATACGAACGGACATACGTTTGACATTAAAAATATTAGCGTCGGAAAAGAACTGTTACTGTATTTTTATTTAATATCCACGTAGTAGTTTTATACTAGACGTTCCTATTATCCATGATGGCCTCAACGGCGATAAAGAGTAGCAAATTTTAGTAAGTTAATATTAAAATACATTAAAAGACACGCTTTTTGAGGTTTATGTATATATAGTATTATAATGAAAATTTGGAATACTACGCATAAAAGATATAGTTAACTATCCCAGGAATTTAACAGCTTAAAATGTAATTTTTTGGTACCATATTAAAAATAACGGGAAAAAGATATGAAACAATTTATACAAGGGCACTTTTTATTCTGAATCCGAAATTTATTTCCATAAACTCAGAGGCTAAATGCGGTTTGGTAAAGCAACCGTAGCCTAAGTACATTATAATAAAATTCACACACAAAGGCATGTCGAATTTGTATAATACAATATCCTTTACTGCATACCAAGCATGTAGTTTGGTAACCGCGACGTTATCTCTGGTAGCGGAAACTTTAGGTACAATAGAACTTAAGAAGACACACAAGAGGGCCATAAGTGTGCAACTATAATCAGTAGAGCATACATCAGAACGATATAAATATAGTTAGCTGAAGAATAGACCCTAGGTGGCGTGTCTGTAGCTATGACGTCAGAGTGGCGTGATGGTGGCACGAGACGGAGAGGGGAGTGCAAGCTAGCGAGTGGGGACACCGGCAGGCATTGATTCATTCGACTGCGGACCATCAGATCGGACGGTCGTTCACTAGCATTGTTTAGTTACGGATTAATTCCTTTTAAGTGCTTAGAATATTTTAGTGCTGTAATCATTTTGATTAAAGTTTCGTTGAAGTGATCTTTTTTACAATAATACTCTATACCGCTAATTATATAATAATTACAAGAAAAGTAGAAGAAACAGTACTAATATGAAAATACATCAGGGATGTTATAGAGCTCCGTAACCGTAACCGAAACTATCGGATATCCGAAATAAAAATATATCAGGGACCATAACCGAATCCGATAAAAAAACTTTCGGATAATTTCGGATAGAGGCAGACTCTAAATAAAGCACGTTACGACTGGTTTACGCTGACCGAGCCGATACATTAGCCGCGTCGTTCTCATTTTAGAAAGTTTTTATTGTTTAATTAATTTTTTTCTGGGCTTATAATACCACATAATACCTAGAAACAAAGTCAAAGTTTGAAAATACATTAGTCGTAAATCACCTAATATCCGTAACCGAAATTATCATAAACAATAGGATATTCCGAAATAATTTCATATCCGTAACTGTAACCGAAACTGGTAAAATATTATTCATATATCCGTATCCATATCCAGATCCGAAAGTTCATATCCACAACATCCCTAAAATACACTCGTGGACAAAATTAGAGGAACGCAAAAAAAAGGTTTAATATCTCGTGTTATAATTATCGTGCGTACTGGCCACATACATTAATATACTCTATGAAAATAAAAAAAGTTTTGAAATGTTCTTTTTTCGAATTTCATTTGTTTTTCTGTCATTATTGCGTAATATTACGTTCTTTCGTACTGCGAAAAAATTTGCTAACTTTTGAATTTGAATGAAAATTTTGGTTTTGTTTAAATTTTTGCCTTGGCTTCCTTATTTATCGTGTAAAGTGTAAATTGTTACTGCTAATAAACTGAAAATGCCAGACCTAAACGCCACTCAAGTTGCCAGGGCTGTTATTTTAATTGAAACTGGGCACACCTACAACCATGTGGCGCTAACGTTACAAGTATCCAAATCTGTGGAACACCGAGTTGTCAAGAGGTATCGGCAGAGCGGACGATATACGAGACTCGCAGGACAGGGTCGTAAACGGAAAACTGTGGCGAGAGATGACCGTTTCCTTGTTAACCGGGTGCTCAGGAACAGGACTTTAACTTCTTCTGAGGTAAGAACGGAGCTCCAAGAAGTTCGAGGGGTTACAGTAAGCACAAAAACTGTGAGTAGAAGACTGAAATCGGCCGGAATAAAATCACATGTGCCTGCCAGAGGCCCCCTTCTTACAACATGCCATCGAGTAGCTAGACTTAATTTTGCTCGGAATCACGAAAATTGGAATGACGAAGCTTGGAGTCAGGTTCTATTCACTGATGAATCCAGATTTTGCCTGAAACCAGATGATGGAAGGGTGAAAGTGTGGAGACGCTCGGGAGAGCGTTATGCTCAGTGCAACATCATTGGAAAAGAGGCATATGGTGGAGGGTCAGTTATGGTATGGGGAGGTATTTGTATGGGGGCACGTACGGAACTGCAAGTCATTGAAAATGGATCATTAACAGCAGTACGATATGTAACTGAGATTTTGGAACAAGTTGTAGTGCCATTTGCCCCTTTCATAGGAGACGGATTTGTTTTTATGCATGATAATGCACGAGCCCATACTGCGGCCGTGGTTGTTGAATACCTTCGAGACCTTGAAATCAACACTATGGGGTGGCCAGCGCGCTCACCCGACTTAAACCCCATAGAGCATGTCTGGGACAAGCTTGGAAAACAAATAAAGAAAAGAATTCCTGTCCCCGCTAATTTGAGAGATCTCAAAAACGCGTTACAAGAAGAATGGACCGCCATCCCTCAAGATTTTATTGATAACTTGATTAGAAGTATGCCAAGAAGACTGGAAGCAGTTCGAAGAGCTAGAGGGGGCAACACTAAGTACTAATTACAGCCCACATTATAGCCTTTTTAAGCATTTATGAATAAAAAAAAAATTAATGTTAAGTGTAAAAATGTTTCTTTCCTGTAAATTTTTCTTTTTTTTCTGAATTTCGTGAATTTTTATCCTTTAACTTTGTTTTTTCGACTTTCGCATTTTTAAAATAACGAAAAATGAGCAAAATACAAATTACTATACTTAATTGTCACAAATTTCCATGATATTTTGTTTTACACGCACTTTTTTTTGCGTTCCTCTAATTTTGTCCATGAGTTTATATACATTGGTTATACGTAAAAAAAATCAATTATCATAATAATAGTGCATATTTAGGTGCCAAATAGAGAAAACTAAAAATCAAAAAAAAAAAAAGCAAGGAGGCTGGTTGTAGATATATAGGAGTATATAAACAGTGTCCACCAACTCGATGACAGCCAAAACAAATTTATTAATGAAAAGTATCATTACTTGTTGATGAAGATAACCACCCTACATGGATTTTTCTGTAACAGAAGCACAAGAAGCGTGGGAGGTGAACTGGGCCTTAGGCGGTGTATTAGGCGCAGCGCTCACCGTGGCGATTATACTGTGCTTAGCTCTAATTGCTACCAGAATACGACATCGATCAAGGGATTATGAAGGTAAGTAAATATGTATCTACTTGATGATAGTGGTAAATACTAGTTATTTCTTGAAATATGGCAGAAGTAACTGTTTCTTTTTTAACCATCGACTATTTTGCGACTTGCGACTTGCGACTATCGACTTGCGTCCACTAAGTTTTGGAGACGCTAGTCTCCAACCCGCATAATAAGACTTGTTTGGTAACCTATTTTACATCAGGTGACTCCACCTAACTTTCTTATTAGTAAATTTAAACTTTAACTTTTACATTGCGAGAAGGCCTTATGCCAATCGAAGGAAGTCTTAAACCAGGCTTAGTGAATGTTATTTAACGATAACAATCTGAACCAATCAATTTAAGCAAGACTCGCTTCACCCATTGTTGTAATTAAGTTCGATTTCAATTTCCAAATACATAATATATTTTTTGTTTAAATGTAACAATCTTTTTTTGATTTTGTACCAAGTATGAGCACATGATATGTACAAAGCGCTCATGGTCATACAAGTGTCAATCAAGAGTTATGTACAAATTTAATCAATTGCGAGTGCCGTCGTTTGCAAATCCGTACCGTTGTTTACCGTTAGACAGCAATCGTTAAGCCATGTTGGAGGCGTACAGACGGCAAAGGACTTCGGACGCTGGAGTTGAACTCTGACTCCTCCAATGCTCCAATTCGAGTGTGCTTCAAGCAAATCAACTTTGGAAGTAATATGTAGATGTGCATTTGTATATGCAAACAACTACGAGGAGATTCGTGCCTTGCATAAACCTGTTAATGCGTTGAAGTCATTCTTGGAACTAAGTATCTATTTTTTATCTTACTATAAGAGTTTAATGTTCTAGTGACCATGCAATCAACGAAGAATCAAAAGTTGTCGCTACAGAAGCGGACCTCGCCAGATGACTGCAACCCCGACCTGATCCCTTTAAGTAAAGGTAAATTAATTTTACATCCTCTGTTCTCATAACCAACTCTTTCATCAAATTGTTTAATTAAAATGTTGTTTAAAATTTTTATTTGCCACGTTGAAAATGTACAAAATGATTTTGATAACAAAGCGTAAAATGAAAATCTTTGCCAAGAAAAGTAAAAGTAACTTAAATAAAACCGTTTAATTGATAAGTAATTAGTAATTACAGAAATACTGTAAATAAATAATTAAGACAAACATCCGTAATTGAGTGCCCTAATTTCGTCTTTTTCCGTGCAGTACATTATCTGAAAAAAAAAAACGAAAAGCAATAGACGGATAGAATGGCGCCCGAGTAGACCTTTAAGGATTCTATTTATTCATCAGATGAGACTTAGTTAATGAATTAAATGAGTGAATTGTAATTGTTAATTCTAAAAACCTAGTAAATACATCGTATAATAAAAGCCTTTTAGACATTGTCGTAAAAAAACATATATTTTCAGTTAAATTTAATGAAACTAAATGAAACATTTAATGTACGGACTGTGACCCAAATGCTTGAAGTTAAATTTGGCGAGATAAAACTTTATTTGAATTCTCTTCCATTCATCATTATACAAAGTTTAAAGATAGAGGATTGTAACAATCTGTAGAATGAACTGTTAAAATAATCTGGTAACAGATGGAGTATTTAACATTGAAACTTGTTAAGTTATAAAAGGGTTTAATATAATTATGTATATATAACTAATATAAACATGTCGTTGGCTTCATAGTATTTAAATAGTTTAAATTTGATTTCCATCTTCTTATCCGATTTTAGGAATGATTCGATTATCTTTTTGATAATTAATCTTTAAAAAGAAGATTGCTGAGTTTGTTCAATTATTGAGCAAGAACTTGATACGATTTTGATGCAAGATCGTAAAGTACGTTTATTTACATACTAATATTATAAATGCTACAAAAAAATGGTCGAATAGTCATTCGGAAAAATGTCCTTTTTTAACAAGACGTAGGATAGTGCGGCGAAGATTACGCTTAAGATTTGCTATACATTAAGCACCTTAAGGCACAAGATAAATGTAATACGTGGAGGGTGACCGGCCATGTGCTAACCACACTGTGAAATAAACACCATAGTACAAACAGCATAGAACGACCCCTAACGAGGTAGATTGCGCCCACGCGCAAATACATATTGCGCGTGGGCGCAATTATTGGTGAAATAATGCGCTTATAACGACGAGTCCAACATCTAGAAATATCTATCTTGATGTTAGTGTTAGATTAAAGTTAGGCCTTGTTAGGCTTGGATTTTAGCGCCGACCGTGCTGAAGGGGAGGCTGCAGCGCCTGTTTACCGCCTGTTTCCGCTACGGATGGTGGTTATCGTACCATATCGTACGAGGCGGTAACAGTCCTAGGGCGGTTTCCGCCCCTGGACATTCTGGCGGATTTGGACGCAAGGATCTTACATGAGATCCGCGTTCTCCATCAGAGGGCTAAACCTTTCGAGGAAGAGACGCTTGAAACGCTTAGTAGGAGAGCAAGACGGTGCGCTCTGATTTGCTGGCATGATCGGCTCCAGGAACCTCGCAACATACGTCAACGTGTGGTTTACGCTATCTTGCCGAACTTTTGGGTTTGGCTGCAAAGTGGGGGACGAGTGACGTTCCGCCTTACTCAGATACTCACCGGACATGGCTGTTTCGGTGGGTACCTGGATAGGATAGGAAGAGAGGAAACGACCCAGTGCCGGCATTGTGGAGACGACGAGGATTCCGCACAGTACAAGCTGCAGTACTGCCCAGCATGGGAATCTAAGCGGCGGAACTTCGTCGGGAAAGTGGGCCCAGATCTCTCCCCGGCGGCCATCGTCGGGGCGATGGTTCAGCGCAGAGAAGCAACGACGTAATGTCTGCAAAGGAAGATGACGAATGAGCTAGGAAGCCCGCTGAACCCGCGCGGAGACGGAGTCGCCGGAGACGTATATAACGTCTTTCGACGCGGTGTCCCTGTAGCTCGGGACCAGAATAGGGCTACGGTATCTCCTGCCTGTCGTAAGAGGCGACTAAAAGGGGGCTTCTGGGGTTGTGGGCGGCTAGGGTGGGAGGTCAAACTGTCCATTCAGTGAACCCGAGGAGGACGACGGTATACATGGCCGTATACCACCATCAACATCAGTGGGTGGGGGATGAGCGGAGTCTCATCACGTGCAGAGCCCGGCGGGGCACGCGCTCAGGACTCTGATTGTGTTCCGTTGGAGATCACGGAGTCCTGTACATAGCGCTGAGGAAGGCCACCGAGGAGGGGTTTTAATGTGGTAAAAATCCCACATAACCCGATGTCGTTCCTACGGCATCGAGTACCTTTTGAAGGCCCC
>PDGT01000010.1:851511-881205 GCA_003671415.1 Megathymus violae
CCGCGCCTGAAAAAAGGCCTTCTTGGAAGCATTCGAGTGAAATAAGAATTCCTGTTATTTGGGCTAGCTTCTAATTCTTCTATCAATCCGCACTCGAGCAACAAGGTGAGTGCGCATTTCGAGAGGAAGTAGAAAATACCCTCTAGAAATATTTACAGTAAATCCCACACGAACTCGATTCCAACTTCACTAGCATATTATATTAATACAGTTAATGTAACCTTGACATTAAAATTGACTTCAAATTCCAATGACAATTATTGACAAAATTTTATATCAAACGATGGTCTCAACTTTTAACGATTGATCTAGTTACCACTTTGTACGCAGCGCTGTTTGAATATGACATAGTTATGTAGTTCAGTTCAATCCTTGCGAATATCTCTGAAGCAAATTGCATTTAAATCCGTTTAGTAGTTGCAACATGTTTCTGTATCAAACGTAGGAATACACGAACATTCTTATTTGTATTAAGTCATGTAACGATTGTGGATAAAATCTTTTATACTGTATACAATTTTAAAAGTTACATACAGTTGTAAATTTCAAAAATGTCAGTTATTAAAAACGTTGGTTTTAAGAACATACAATTAGCAAACCCTACTACCAGATATCAGTTTCAACGGCAACAGTAAGCAAACGCATTTCAGAATACATTAAATCACCAACCGCACCCACAGTTGGTAAATATTAACTACACTACACTTAAATATGTGTACGCGTGCGCGCGAGCGTGTGTGTGTGATTGCGCGCGTGCGAGTGTGCGTGTATGTGTGTGGGTAAGTTAGTGGGTACTTTTTTTTGAGCACTGATATAGAACAGATGTCACTTTTAGAGTCGTTCCCAGTTGTAATTTTTTACCAATGATTCCTTAAACAAACACAAAAATTTCTCGTAGTGACTTTCTAATTATTATTTTTTTATATTTAATTATAATGGATAATGGATAGGTCAGTCATGAATACGGTTGCTAAACTCAACGCGGCACGTGACCCGATTTACGGCAGTAGTGTCGCTATGACTCGTTCAATTCCGGAGCCTAGCTAAGGCTATGCTGGGAACTGTTCCAAGTTTCGTTGGTAATATTGTGGAAACATTACTCTGCTGTTATTAACTATTTATCTGCCGGTGTCCATTTTTGACCATGACGCCAGAAATACTGACCATCTTTGGAATATTAACAAAACAATTTTAAAAATTCTAGCAATCATATTCGAGATATTTTTCAATTCCCATCAGAACAGATTTATATAACCTACGCCTCAAAAAATTGCAAATTTTTTTTTTTGAGAAATTCCATTGATGTTTATATATTTCGCTTCATACAAAATAGTCAATTGTAGTATACGAACAATATATAGTAAATAAGTAATTTACATTTCAAAATACGTATATAATGAACCTCTTGTGATTATTATAAAACAATTACAAACACGAAAGTTTCATTAAAATAAATTACCATCCACAGGCATTACAAACATTCTTAGAGTGAATTTCAAGAGAAAACCTTTATGTTTAAACTAACAAGATTAAACGGGATTTCATAAAGCAATTTTCAATTTCATAAAGCAATTTTCACGTTTCTGCCTTCAGCACGTTTTCTTGCCAACGTAAAACTGGTAACATTTTCATATTACCCTACTAATATCTATGATCTATTTGATGTCAAATTTAAATATAACGAGTTATGCCAAATCTTAAAATATTGAGAGTTGCAAGTTAAAATTATTGAAATTCAGATTGCAAAGAAATGAAAATTTATGTTGAATATTTTAGGTGAATAGAAATGATGTATTCTAAAATGTGGGATGTGCTAACTGGATGTAGTTCTTCTTTATCAAAGAGGGCCTGGATTGCTAATTTCGATAAGCAAATAAAACAATTCTTAATTTTTTACCCACATATAATAATTGCTACCTCCAATTTAAGTATTAAATTTTGAGACCGGTGGAGTTCCGTGTTCACTCTATACTATACTTATTTTGTCAACACGATGATTCGACTGGTTACAAAAAAATAAGTTGTATGTTAATAAATCAGTACAGCTAGTATTTCTTCGAAACTTTTAATAATTATTAAATTTATTTTTAATATCCATACACGAAGCATTTTTTTTACTTTTACCTTTTGGATAATCACGTGACCTTTAAGTTAGTGATTCTACATGTGTGTGCATGGTTAATTCGTGCGTTCATTTTGATGTCTACTGAAGCAAATACGTTATTGTATCGAAACCAAATGAAACGAGACTTAATTAGTAATATAGATTTAATAATACTAACAGCTGTTGGAATTATGTTGTTCTGAGTTCAATCAAATAGTGGCCTGCAACTTCACCATGTTGGTCGCTTAAAGGTGGATTGGTTATAGCATATAGCATATAGAGGAATGCTGCACCAATACATTTATTATTTCACTAGCAAACTGCCTTCGCTTCGCTTCAGGAAATCTACGGTAGACATTATTTTAAATTAATTTATAACTGTTTTTATTTATGGACGGATTGCAATGAAACAAACTTGAAGTGTTAAGTGACGCTTACTGCAATACATTAGTAAAAACCAGAACGAAATCGGTAACGCACAGACAAACACACAAAAATTTTAAAAACTATAGTTTGTGTTGTGTTAATAAAGGCCCGTAACAATGTTTTTTCTCATATATCGTTCATGTACAAAAACCGATCAGTTAGAATTTTATTATTAGTATAGATATAGGCTCATTCATTTCTCAGATATTTTTACCTTTCTCCATTTAACTGCTTGACATGTTAGTAGTTCTCGTAGGACAGTTTTTGAGCACCCGATGTCAATACCCACCCATGCCAAATTGCCTGTCTGTTACACGCTTTTTTATCCAATTTTACTAAATGAAAAACCTGAATTACCTTATTTAGGTTAAAAAGAAGTTCAATAAATCCTTTGTTAAATATCTTGTCACATCAAATTAAAAGGAGATTTATATTATTATGAAATTCATATTATATGTTATGAAATTTGTAGTATACACGATACTGTATATATTTAAAAAATTAAAAATACATTTTTGTAATTCACAATTTGAAGCTATGAAATTTATTACTTCACCCTCATTTATGAAATCACCAAATTTTGAGATACAAGAAACATATATAAAACTTATGTTAAAGAGAAAAATCTGTGATAAAATGTGGATATTTAAATTTTAAGAGGAAATGTAATTTTTTTAATATATTCACAGTGTGGAACCCTATCTCACACTAAACCGAATTGGCTCTTTTTAATGAAAAAAACACACGAAGACTCGCTAACAAGGCTGTTCATGTATTAATTATGGACCGAAGTAGTAAAAGGCATGCAATAAAACTTTGATATATATTTTAGTGGTAACTGAGAGAATTATATCGTAAGCAGTACATTATAAAACCTACAGCGGGAAGAGCTAACAAGATGAATAATTACTTTCTGCACCACACTGTTTGTTCTGCCAAGTTTTCTCTTGGGATGCTTTTTATGCAAACGATCACCGCAATTCTGCACTGATTTATTATTTCTATCCTCACTAATGCTTTACCGTTTATATGTATGTTATTGATTTTTATATATAGGAGTTAAAAGATCTTTTATTATGGTCAATGTAATATATTCAACGAATTAACAATCAATTGAACTTAGAGGGCTGCAATATTAAATAATGAAGGCACAGGCCAAGGAATTTATATAAATTTGCTGATATACCAATAATCCAATTCTGATTCAATATCAAGTTATGAATGTTTAATTATGTTATATAACATGAAGATTTTTATATTGAACAGCGCTGTCGAACGGTAAAATATTCAGGCTAACTATGCCTCTCCTTCAATAATCAGCTTGTGAATCTTTTACCGTGTTTTTGCAGTGCTGGTAACTAAAAGTGAACTCAAATCAACTAAGTAAATAACGGACAAGAGATGGATAAAGTGATAGTGATGCCCCCCCCCGCACTTACAGATGTGCTAGGAGGATTATATTTAAAATCTTATTACCAGTCTGTCTAATAGCAAATTTTTATCAAAGAAGTTTACGTTTGTCGTAACGCGTGCTTTGTATTCGCGTAAACACACGATTATGTTGTCAATAACTGAAGAAATAAATACACATAATTACTGTCGTATTTACAGAAGGTTGATTAATATTTACTTTCAATAATTTCTTAGATATCTTCCAAATTACTCGCATGTTTAGGAAGCCTGAGGCGATGTTGTGATTTAATAAGACGAGCACGAGAACCTTGATTAAGTGTTGAACGTGTTCCAAATGTTCTTCGAGGGTAAAATTTGTCGAGTGTTGAAGCCCGATTCTCATGAAATTAATTATACCTACTAGAAATGGGTTTCTTTGAAGTGTTGTCAAAACAAAAACGAAAATAATTAGTAATTAATAACGAATCACTTGATATTTCATTAATTTTAGTGAAAGTAAAATTAAAAGAAATCAATTTTTGACGTTGAAATTGTAGTAAATCATTTATATTTATCCGTACACATAAAAAGGTTTCAAATACATTTGTAAATTAAACAGCAATTACATTTTTACAGTTCCTATTTCGTCCACATTACAAATTAAAATTAAATCTATTTTAATTAAGCAATAAGTCTACGTAAAATTTACCTAAATCCACCCAGGTTATTTGCTCAGGTGAATTAAATTTTCTCCACCTTTCATTTGGTTTAAGATAGCTAATATTCTCTGGGGAATTACATATTACATATGTATATCCTGCACATCAAATGTATAAGATTTGTTTTATATGATGTCATATGTGCCCCGAAAAAGAAAATCCAAATACTCTTGTACAAAATTTTTAACAACAGTAACCTCTTGTTTTAATGCGTATAATTGCATCCTCTCTTGGGGCGTTTTGGATTGCAATACGGTCTATTGTGCACAGCGTTAAAGCATAATCTAAACTGATTAGCAGAGATACTAGGCCCGGGGGTCTTTCTAACTGTAATACGAGGTCCAATAGAAATCATCTACATACGATAATATAAGCTTTTACTGAAGAGATTTGTTTATAATTATTTTTTCTTTGCATTTTTATGTCACGGTTTTAACTTCATCCTGTAATGTATTCCACAATGTTGATTCAAAATTATTAACTTTCTAATTTACAAAAACATTTTGGTTACCTTTGTAATGTTCCATTAAGCGCTAAATTTAACTCTCCTATTTAAGCCATAAAGTATTTTATTGTTGGAGAAATATTTTTATTCGACTTACGAGTACTAATAAACGCCCGCAACTTCGTTTCAACGAAGTTCACGATCGCAATATATATTTTATCAGAAATATTTATTTATTTATTCTTGTCTCTCCGACAACATTACACAATTTATATGGTTTAACACAATACTCAAGGTTAATAATTAATAAGATAATTAAATACACTTAATTTTGAAATTTTACAAACAAATGAAAATTAAATAACTGACAGGTTTACAAAATTTTATAAATTATAGAAAACTTTAGTACTATTATCGCACACACATATTGAAAAGTAACAAATGTATTGAAAAGTGAAAAGCCTAATCGTGCAGGTCAATTGGTAGTAGTATTGAAACGATCAGTGAACGGAAGAGTTGCAATTCCCGGTCAGGGAAAATATTTATCTTGTGCTGGTAACTTGTACTGATGCATTTGTGTAATCATGTCCACATCATCCACGTCGCAGTGAAGATGTGACTAAACGTTTATCTTTTTCACACTCTCTTTTTTTCTCCAGGAGTGACGGAGTGTCCGCCTGATCCACCGCAGTACTCCGCAGTGGTGGCCAAGCCTGAAAGTAAGAACTCAACCAGTTCGCACAGCCTCGCCCGGACTCAGTCGCCCACATCACCATTATCGTCACACCCACCACATTCCGAATCACAGGTTAGCATGCTCCTGTCAGAACTAAATTAATCAATCATTTTTAAAGCGGCACATACACACAAGTTATTAATTAAATAATTCAAGCAAATATTATGCATTCCTTTGCTTAGTTAGCTATGCTGTGTTGCCACGGTAATGGTGTAACTTTTGAATGTTCGAAGCAGTTTTAGATAACGTAAATATAAATGTCCATGGTAAATATTTATGCTCAAACGCAAACTTCTTCCTATCCTATGTTACAAATTGAATAAGACTATAGAATGTATGAATCCGATCCACGAGTACAACCTCTTCAATTGGATAGAACATTTCAGTCGTTTTAATAGGTAGCACACTTCTAAAATTTTGAATCGGATCGTATCAGATAATCGGATCACATTAAGACCCTAAATCAGATAGAGTATCGGGCTATGTACGTCGGACGTCCGACCAAATTATTATTATTTTTTGTGCATCTGAATGACGATTTGCGCACTACGTTCATGGCGGTTGATGACGCCTGTTTATATGTGTATTTTATACGTCAGGAAAATCATGAATATGGTTGCTGAGCGGAACGCGGGACGTGCCTTGAATGATGGCAGCACCGTCGCCCGTGACTCAACACTCGGCAACTCCTACAACGGAGCTTAGCTAAGAGACAGGCTCAATGGTAGGCGTCACTTGTATTTCAACCGTACTAGAGACTAGTACCCCTTAGCTAGTAACTGTAACACGTTTCGTTGGTAATTTTTGTGGAACGTCATTCTATTTGATTACTCAATTATCCATCCGTGAATACTGTGCAATCCGACATGTATAAGTCTGCACCGCATTTATTTTTTAATTCATTTTCTTTTAATGAAATACTATCTGCATCTGATAAGATCTTCCCGATCTTGATCTTTCGAGTTAAGATATCTAACAAATAGGATAGGGTAGGAAGGTTGCGTTTGCAAAGGTATGCATTTAAGCACTTATCTTTGGCTTTCTTATCATGATAATTTAACTTGAAACAATAAGTAACTGGCAAATTTTATATGCGTATATTACAGATAATTATTAAAAACTAGATAACACTAATATATATTTTGAACATTATCACAAAGCACATTCGATGTTGCCATGGCAACGGTTACTAACATCTATTTTGAACATTAGCACAAAGCATATACGATGTTGCCATGGCAACGGTTAAAATAAATTGTCTTTGTTGTTGAATAAGTGAACACAACGGTACGATCTTACCTGCTCTATTATATTTAGCTCCGACAGTGTAATTTCACACCTAACTAAACCGTGTAGATAAGCTTTCAAAATTACTTGGACAGTGTTCATATTACATAAATACAGTAAAACCCACGCGAAGCTACAGGTATATATTTAAATTTTTCTATAGTATGTCATTTACAAAATTTTAACCGTGTTAATTCATTCATTCAAAGTTCGTTGTCTCTTTTACTTCTGGACTCTTGTTAGTAGGGACTTGCTGTAGTAATGCGTGGTTAGACTTTTGAATAATGTTTGTAAAATCCAATACAAATAAAAATAAAACCATAAAACAGAAACCATTTAAAATATGCGTGAGTCCCAGGCAACCTAGCATGCATGTAGTATCATCTGCTGGTAATAAACGAGGCACAAGAGCTTCGAACATGTCATCGTATACTACTAAAATTACTTTTCCGAAGCAAAAGCATTGTCTGGTTAGCTAGACATGCCTTCAACGTAAACAAATATTTGGGTGATAACAGAAAAGGTTTTAATTTGTTTGGTCATTCATTAACTTGTTCTAAAATTTAGTTGTATACTCGACTCTTGTTACATTGCTTCTGAACACACACACACACCTATGTACTCCTGTGCAAAATTAACAAGGTTCGTTATTGCGACCATCACATGGGAATGAGAAAATTGCAGTACTTTATCGGAGCAAACCAAGATCTCTCGGTGTCACTGATTAGACTATTGTGAGGTTAAAAGCATTGTGACATATATATCGTTGTATAGATAGTTTTAAAGTGTGGTCATTCAACTGTTAGAACGTAACGACGGCTATTAAGGAAAATATATAAATGAAAAATCTATCAAAAAAATTTTTTTTTCGATATGGTATACTGAATACATAATGTACAGGTCAAAATAAGTAACATTATACTAAATAATATTATTAATGGCGCTTTAAATTTTTAATGAAATATTGTTTGGTAGTTACGAAATAATAAACTCGACACAAAATCGGTAACCGATTTTCCCAGGTTATTAGTTTGCGAAATAAATAGTTGCACCGTATTTTTATTCATAAGCTTTTTCATTACTCGTTCAAATATCCATATTTTGATACAATATAAATTTAAATAAATAAACGTTTACACACTCACACCCCCGCACTAGGATTCCCTGTGTTGTAACATCACAAACACCCATTACCCAAGAACAAACATTTATTTGCCACATAAATGTTTGCCCCGGCCGGGATCGAACCCGGAACCTTTCGCTCGGCAGGCAGGGTCACTACCGACTGGGCTATAGGATCGTCAATTTCGCAGTTTATTCTTATCACAGTTATAATATGAACAAATTAGAAAGAATTACATTTAAATATTTCTTAGATAATAAAATTTCATGTATTCAAATAGTCGAAATTCATGCTTGGTTCGGTGTTTGCTCTTACGCACCTTCGTTGTGTTGACATCACCGATCCGTCGGGAATTATTTGGCTGGCAGTGCTAACCAATCCATACCAATTGGCGAGCAATAAAATCCAGTTCGTAGGAGTCGATCCATTAAATTCTAAATTCACTCGCTTAAAGCCACGTTTAAAATCGAACTGAATCTAACGTAACAATAGATACTTGGTTTTATCACCTAAATATGCCAACCGGTATAACACCGCACGCGGGTGAATGAAACAAACTCCGTTCACCAGTTTTATTTATAGTTAAACAGGAAGTAATATTATACATTTATTCCAGAGCGACCGTAGCTGCGTCAATGGAACGTTGAGGTCGCATCGAGAAGTCGTGACGACGAGGACACCTCTTCTAGCAGCCCATCAAGAGAGCTGTGTGTAACAGTTACGAATTCGGCCGAGACGAACCACGCTCACACGAAGCGAATGTTCACTTATCCTCCTTCTGTAAGCAAACGTGCCTTGCACAAGCCACTTAAATATAACGCGTAATTACGATACACGATATTGTTTGTCGCTATTTCCACCGAGCTGTATTATTCGTATGGTATAAAATGTATGATATTTAAAACATTTATTGAACTTTATTACGACAGAAAAACTTATACGTGAAGTAAAAAATAAAACTATTCGATCATCTGTATATTTTATAAATCTGTGTAGTGTCACTGTTAATCAACTTCGGCGACAGTCGATAGTTGGATAAGTCATTTGATATTGGATGCCTTAGGGCTTTGTAAAAACTTCTGACGCATGGATCAATCACCATCCCTTCAACCAAATAACAATAGAGCAATGTGTAATCGAAATTATAAAAAAGGATTGTCAGAAACCAAACATGCAACGATCCGTTTCACTTTTGCCTTTCCGATCTATCCCCTTATAATTCTGTATTTAACTAAGCGCAGAGCTCACGATGGTCCGTTTGCTTCAACGCCGTCGTTAAAGCGAGCTTATTCGCAACGGATAAACCGTTTCGTGTGACCGAGGTATTAGCACTTAATGTTTGGGATATTCTTAACTTTGTAAATTACTAGTAGTCTAACGTTGTACAGGAATGTCGGCTCTGAGTCGAATCTCGTGCACTATATTATAAGATTTTAACCTCTGTAGTACGAGAGCGAAAATGTCAGTGCTAACGCATGATTCCTTGAACTATGTCTGTAAGATAAAATTTATTTAGGGTTCTGTATCGCAAACTAAACGACATCTTTCTAGAAATCCCTTCATCTAACTCTGGCGGACTGAATTCATTGAATAAATAACAGTTCATCAAATCTACGTATTCATCAATCGATTGGCTCGAGTCGAGATTCTTTTTTGATTTTTGATTTCTCAAAGATAGAAAAATTCCTAAAAGGACTTCATTCAATGATTTCATAATTTAAAAACATTGGGAAAAAAGTATACAGAATGTTATTTTTAAGCATCACTGATTGCTTACTACTATCTGTAAATACATATTTTTTTTACGAAACTGCATTGCCAAATGAGCAAAAGATAGCTGATTACTGCAACAAATGTAGGATGTATGAAACGATAAATCCATACATATTCATACGTGAGGATATATTTCCATACATCAGTTGTGCATGAGAGTCCAACACTAATTTATCAGAGCAATAAACATACAGAACCCTGAACACGAATTTCAATAGATTTTTAATCTACTTTTGTATGATTTTAAGGACGTAATTTTTTATATTAGCATATTATAATTTTTATAATGTCAATTAAATGCTAATACATTAAGCGAATTATCCATTGTTTTTTTAAATAATGTAAAACCTCATCTTATTGTTATTTGTGTGTATGTGTGTGTGCTACTCACGAGTAGATAATAAATAACATTATAATGTGAAGTCAAGGAAGTAGAATGTTGAATTAAAAAAAAAATACAGTGTACATAACATTGATAAATCGATGATGGTAGATAGAATGAATAAATGAATACATTTGTATTCCCGGTATAATGACCGGAAATGAATATTGAATTCGTAATCACTTTTGTAATTATTTTAGTGTTGTACATTTTGTTAATGTTGTACATTTAATTTTACCAAATGAATAATTATCAAGTGCATTCATATCTAGATAATTACAAAATTAATTGGACTGAAAGGGCTTTAATATTCCGAAATAATATTACATATTAAAATCATTTTATTTAACTTTATAAATTGAAATGACTCTACTCGTGGCTTTCGGAGAGCATTCTAAATGCTTGAAAGTTACTTTTGTGAATAGGTCTTTGTTTCCTATTGTGGTGGGAAGTGGACGGTGCGGTAGGGTGCGGGGAAGGATAATTCAAATGGGGATCTCAAGTTATTTTGATCTGTGGGTTTCAAGAATTATCTCTCAGATATTTTTCAATTTATTAATGTCGCTGATTGTCTAATAGTGCGCTGATTGTCTAATAGTGTACCATATAAAATAGTTTTTTACTACATTCCCTGCGGCTTGCCCTCTATTAAAAAAATTGTGGCTCACCAATATTTCTAATGAAACATACATATATACAACTATTTTATTAAATACTGCTATTATTAGTGCACGATGTTATAAAAGCCTGTTAGTAGAATTGTAGCATATTTTGTGTTCTGTCAATAAGATGGGGTCTTTACAAAATTTCTTTTATTTAAAACTGCTTTACTATTCAAAATTGAAGATGTATTTATGTACATATCGGAATTAATAAAGTACTAAATAAGGTTAATTCTATCAATTTTAATTAAATAATATCAAGAACAATAATGATAGGATATTAAGAGATTATAAATTCTTTTTTGTACATCTTATTTTAAAACATAAAATTGTAATTTATTTGACTTATATTAATTTAATCGTCTATGTTGACTTTGGAAATTTGTGCGATTAATTGTATCAATGAGTTAGTTACCTTTTGGAACCAAATATATGTAAAATTCACGTTATTACTTGTTTCAATTTGACCAAATTTACCCCGTCACTATTTAAATTATAAAATTTAGTTTTATTTAAAAATTATCATTTACTACATTTGAACTACGTATTGTGAAACTATGTTCTGTCCAGTTATTCATATATGAAAAAAAACAATTTTCAGGTAATTTCTGTGAAATATTGTATATAATTAATTACAAGCAGATAATTAAAGACACGTGAATTTAACTTGAAATTCCCGTAGATTCTATAACTCCGTGAATCCCGCTCCGCTATTGAGTTTGCTTGTGGCTAAACCACGGAGACCTTTATGTATTAAATTACGAACACATTCAGAACGTTTCACAATATTGTTCTTTGTTCTAAACAGCGATTGTCCAACCAGGATAAGGCTCAATGCCCATGGGACGATGGTATTAACGCCGGCGAGAAGTAGATAGCGGATAGACGCAGTTCTTTTCCTGTTCTCCGTTTAATTCCCACCGTATTAAATGGCGTATATAACACAGAATAAACACGATATGATGCGGATACATTACGTGTTTTTGTTGTGTGGGTTTTGATAATGTTATGAACTGCCATAAATGTTTTTCCCGTCTCTAAGGCGTGCATGAAAGTTTACCCTGGCCTTTGTTTTATTTTATTTTTAAAAGCAATTAACACGGGGCAATTGTTTACGTCCACAACAGTATATCAAATCACAGAATAGATAATACCTAGTTATAGCGAACTATACTTGTCTTGCGACAACAGCTCGAATGCTGACATAATAAATATTCGGAACCAAATATTAATGAAAGTAAGTATAGCTTACATAAAAATATTGAAAAATCTTATTGTTTTTGCATTGTTTCTTTTGTAAACATGTATTTTTTACGACTAAGCATTTCGCGTTTTACATTCTGTTAAATGCTAATATAATGACCCTAAGGTGTAGCTGTATAATGTTATAATATAAAAATTGACGTACGAATCTGGTTATCTCTAGGTAATATATGCTCTGTGATTTAAAACCCCTGACACTATGTTAAATTGTATTAGTTTATAGACTTTTAAATGTAAGTGTAATATACTGACTGAAGTATTGAAATATTTAAGAATGCACGATTTTGATTGTATAATTGAAATTATATCGCTCATTTATGTATTTGTAACTACAAAATTAATGAATTTAAATACAGATGCACTAAGTTAATTGAGACGTGAATGAATAGTCTTGCAAGTTTCAAATGAAATAAGAAGCATTTTTATCACATGTGGTTCAATAAAATATTTGAAAACAATTATTGCATATTTATTTTTGTCACTGCATTAAAGGAACTGATAAACTTATTATAATTTTTAACAAAGCCTAAGCGAGGAACTGAACATTTTCCTTTTGGTTTTTTTCATACTCACCAATTTATACATCAAGATTATTTTGTGTAATATGTATTTAGTTTGAATATTCCTATAAATATGTCGGATATTTGATTTTTCTAGAATGATGGCAAACCAGAATATAAAAAATATATTAATAAAAAAAAACGACTTCAAACACCCATTTAAAATCAACACAGTAATAATTATTTCATGCTAAAATTTACTCATTTAACACATACATCACAGACGCGTTGCCAACCAAGAAGAAAGCGTTTAACCCACCAAGTTACAATATTAGATACGTACTTATAAAAGCATTACCAATTACGATTATATGCTATTGTATATCATCCTCGAAGTAACACAAATCTCCTTATCTCCGTGAGTTATAAAAATTTATCTAACAACATTGCTGGTTCTACCAAGTTATGATTTTTTTTATATTATATTTCAAATTTTACCAGTGAAGTACTAGTCAGAAACGCAACAGCAGTAAACATGAATGTAGGGACTCTGGGCGCCCACTGCATTTTGACGGGTGACCGCTAGTGGTAAATTTTATTGAACAAATCCCCTTCAAAGGTTACGTAAAGAAATGCTGGTTATTCCCGTTAGATAGCAGTTAATAAAACTAGTCGGAGGCCTTCGGGTTATATACATGAAATAAATGAATTTCTTAAGTTCAAGAGAAAACTCGTGCAGTGCAATAAAGTAAATACCTACTCGTTAATGATAGGAGGCATTTCGATATGCTCATCCTTTTTAAATAAGGATTACTGTATTAATTGCACTGAGCACTAATAAGTAATTGGATAAGTTAATACCTTGTAAGACAATCTGAACTAAGATGCACGTAATTCGAACAGCCTTGGATATACATAATTATGTTATAAGCAAACTTACCCTTTGAATGCAGCCCGCATCCTCCACTGTGTGAACGCCTTCCGAGATACCCGGCTGTTGCAAACGTTACTTGTTTATGATTTCCTTACTAAGTTTCTAGCATTAAACTTGTGTAATTGTAGGTTGAAAAGGAATAATAATAACATTTATTCATTCTAAATTGAACTTTATGTCGGCAATAATAAGTAGAGTTTACGCAGCTTAGATGTTATATTTTTTTAAACAAAAATGTGTATAATTTATTTAATAGTCTGTAGTAATTCACATGTTTCATGCGTGCCACGTTAGTCAAACACAAGTTAAAAAACTTCAAACGCCATGTAATAACATGCGCATTAAAGCTTTTTAAAATAACTAAAGCGCTCAATCTTCTTTTAACCTTGAACTTCTACCGCTGTCTGCGACACATCATTTTTCTAAGTATACGCCTTCTCTTCTGGGTCTAATGATTGTTTCCTCCCTGAAAAGTGTATTAAGGACCTTATGGCGAGATGTGACAAGGTTAAAAGATGGTTTAAACGTTTTCCTTCTGAACGTAATCTGGTTCATTCTAAGTCATTGCATAACGGCTGCAATGGTCTGTGCAGGGACGCTAAGAGACTCCATTTCCATGATTCTCTCAATAATCGTAACCCCGCAGATGCATGAAAGTTTTTAAAGTCAGTGTGGATTGGTAAATCTTGCATGTCGTTTTGCCCTGGTACTGATGTAAGTGAGCTCAATAAGTATTTTTCTCTTACCTCATCTCCTGTTGATTCTTAGATTAAGTCTAATACATTCATTGACCTATCTGTGCTGCTAAGACCTCCGTGCCCTTTTGACAACATTTCCTGCGTGACTGAAAAATGTGCTAGGAAGTCTATTTTTGCTATTTCCCCATCAGCGATGGGTTACGACAACTTCAGAGCAACAGATAAGTCGTAGGTTGCACTTTTCGTTACATTCCTTGAGATGCCTGCAGAGTTTGCTGCCCTTGATAACTAAAATTTCCCTTACCTAAAATTTTATTCAGCCCTTGATAGACTCCTGTAGAAACTGTTCAAACAGGCACGAGCTATAGACCGTTTATCTCCGCAGTGCCAGTGAAACCGTATGGTATTTGCTCTAAAGTTGGTAACTTCTCAGGAAACTAAACTTAGTGAGATACTCTTCGAAAGATAAATATCTTCCTTTGCACCAACGGTTGTGTATTCTGTGGTATTGTATACTCGTTCTCCCACTAAATTTCATAGTTTTTCACATAATAGTTTCATGTATCACAATTATTAGATATTAGAAACAGGCCCACGGTTTCCTTCAGAAAACCCTTATTCGTTTACAAAATAATCACACGAAAATCAAAATAAACACAAAACATTGATCGTTTATTTTTATCGGGAATTTAATGAGATTTGTAATCATAGTAATAGTTTGTAATATTTATAATAGCTGCTCAAAAATAGTCAAATGTTTTATGTTATTTCGTTCTTGTTTTTAACTTGTTTTGTAAAATCTCAAGGGAACGGATCCATTTCCCAGGAAAAAAATTACCTAGGTTGACATAATGTAAGTTAAAAACAATGTAAGTATTATCAAAATATATTCAGTGGTTTCTTCCTATTATGTCTAAGGACAGACAGCCACATAGACCAACAGACATATAAAAATTCAAAAAATATGTCATAGTTTCTATATGTATCTAATAAATCCTATCTACATTAAAATTGTCATATTTTTTTATGTTGAAATCCGGCTGCGTAACTATTGCATTGTTAGAAAAAATGATTATGCTCACTTCGTGAACATGTCAGTAATATGCAAACGATTTGATCTCAAGAATTGACAAAGCCGCTGTTTTGATATTTTTATTTGCATTTCATACATTAAATGCGACATTTAGAATTAAGCTTTAGCTTAAAACAAATACTAATCCCGAATTGTATTCGCGTAACCCTATGCGATCGTGTACTGTTTGTGTGGGATGTACTCCGCTTTCTGTTAAAATTTTAGAACGTAAAATTTACATAAATATGTTTTTTTTAATTTCGGACTCAGTACCCACGTTACGATATTTACTTCTTTGTCTTATTCTATAAATTTTAAAATTATAAATGAAAAGATTTGTATCCACCAAGCACAGACCTAACCTGTATTTGATGATGTACCTGATGCTCTGGGTAAAAAAATATTTTTCTTGTATCCATCAAAGTAAACCCAATTCGGAAATAATTTATTTTCGGTACACGTTTGTCATTTTGTTTCCAAACTATATTCCATACGGTAATGTATGAAATATCAGATTCACAAAAATCGCGTATGCACACTCAGATACAAGAGTACATATTAGGATTCCATGTCTTATTTTGGTTGTACGGGACCAAAAATCCTGTAAAAGTCATGACCACTATTAGAAAGTAAATAAAATTTGACTTCATAATTCTCTTCTTACCTACTAGTGAAACATAATACAATTCCGATAGTTTGATATAAAATAGAAATGAAATACACTTCATACTCTTTATCGTATTATCTATGTATAAAGATTACTGTAGATAATATTAATATTGAATTCAATATTGGAGGCGGAGACAAGACATTTACAAAAACTAGCATCAATCATCTTGAATATCCTCCACCCACACATTATAGGATATAAAAGTGTTTTATGACGTGAACCGCATATCGCACACCGGGTGCAATAACGTCATAAATGCTAAAATTGGTAAAATGAGTTTTTGATCACAAATGATATTAAATATGCGTCTAAATCCGGTTCAGCAATATCATAAATGTAACTTTTAAAATAACCAACTGAGGGCGTAAATGTCATTGTGGTTTTGGCGGGTTTTTGTCAACGCTAGTGCGAGAATGTTCTAATTGGTCAGTTGCTCGCAGCTCCATTCAGGAAGTGTTTGTGTGTAGGAGCAACACGATCTTAAAGGTAATTATGACAATTATTTCATACAATTTTGTGGCGAAAATGACACAACACAAACAATTCTGACTTTGTGGTTCTATTTTTCATTACTAGGAGCGAGTGTTACTCTTATTTATTACAATTATGTCACTATTGTATAAGAAATGCTGTCCTTATTTATTTTTTATGAAATCCATATTTCATTTAATTCCTTTGTAATTATAAATTCTGGGTGTATATACGATACTTACAAAATTTAATAAGATTTATTCATTTGTTTTGCTAAAATAAAATTATAGAAGGACGAGGTAAAAAATTAGTGAGATTAGTTCAATTAAACAGAGTAAGACATGACGAAGGTGAAGTCAGTGATATAGAGTCAAGTAATTTTATACGCATTTTTTTTTAATTTTCAATTAGAATTATAGATAACCCTAAGTTCTCCTTTAATTTCAAGCCCTCATGATGGTGATTTAAAAAAACATTCTGTTACAAATGCTGTTAAATCTTCAAACATCCGTGATGCTCATGATAAAACTCAGGTATGGTATAAGATTTTGTAATTCAGAATGATTTTATATTAGTTGTGGTTTGTGTCAATATTTTTACGCAATTTACATTTATTTATTTAAAACTTATTTTAGCTTATAAGAGTTTCCTACGTAAAAAACTCAACCGGCCATGACTTTTCTGGAACTGATGATGATGAGCAATTCGAACCTTAGCAGTAGCGAACCTCTGATGGTAGGAGCAGCTCTAGCAGCAGCTTAGAGAGTTCTTCGTCATCAGAATCTGACCATGAAACGCTTTCCACTGGAAATATCAACCAAGAGTCCAGATCGTCGGCCGTGGAACGTAGTAGTATATGTACTCGCGATCCAAACAAATGAAAATGTTATCGAAGCATTAAAAAATTCTATCCAGCAATATACTTCATTAAATACTGGTATGATTAAAGCAGCGTAAATAATGGGGCCAACTTGTTCGGATAAATTCCGACTGTCTTGCTCGTCAAAATTTTCGACAGAAAAGAAAAATAAGCTATTTGAAGATAGTTGGGAATTAGGTACAGTAAGTACAAAGACAGCGAGATTATTTGGGATCTTACGTGAGACTTCTAGAGCTATCCTTTCGTGGAATAAAATAACCCTGTAAAAAAATTCTAATAAACCAAACGCAGCTTTTATTTATACAATAAAGGAAGTAAAATTAGACTATACAACACATTTTTTAAGAATACTTTGGGTATTACAAAGAAAATTTTACGGACAGTTATAGAATACAAGCATAAATATGAAGGTCTTAATATAATGAAAGAAGATGGAAGAGGAAGACACGGCAAATAAATCAAACTGGACGAAGAAATAAAGCAATTTATTTTAATAATAATATTGATTATTTTTACCCCCTAAAACAGTTGTGTAAGGGGTATTTTGTAAAATTAGGGTGACGATTTTTTTTGTTTAGTTCGGCCTTTATGATTTTATTGCACAGCCAAGGTCTACGTTAAATTAAACTTTCTGTGCAACAACGTCGTGATAAACAACAACAAAAATTTGCCACTTATATAATATTTTTATTTCTGAAACAACCCTAATTTGAAAATACAGAATATAAGCAATATTTTGGTCATCGATATCTAATAGGACTTTATATACATTTAAGTTTAATAAAACCACAATTTTTAAATCCATCTCTTGAAAAAAACGATATTTGTTAATTATGACGTTATTGCACCCGGTGTGCGATATATATATTGTGTCACGCTGTATTTGTTATGTAAGTTCACATTACTGTAATAAGTTAAGTTATGGTGCCAGCACTGAAATTGTGAATGGAGAAAATTATATCCTTTCACTCGATGATAGTTTGATACTTAATTCCTGATATACTAGTTGTATTCGACAAACAATAAACAATTAACTATCGTATTGTACATTTAGTTTCATTATCCCTATCATCAATGTGATCTAGAAGTGAAATTTAGTGGGCTAGAGGTCTATGAAGAAAACCGCCGTAACGTAGGGACGACATCGGTGTATTTACACTATTGAAACTAACATGTAAGATGACTGAAGATATATGTAGAAATGCATAGAATCGCAATTTCTCTCTGAGACAGACGATCATTCGAACATTTTGGAGATTGTGAACGACACAGCTATTCATTCTTTTCAAATGCAGTGTTTACCTATAATATATGTATTAATGAACATTACAACCCATAACTGACCCACTACTGGGCTTAGGTTTCCTGTCTCTAAAAAAGGTTAATGCTACAAACCCTATATAAGATTTCTCATAATGTATACCTGATACGTCTTAAAATATTCAAACACATATCAGATATCATTCACAAGCTTGGGATTTAACTTGCATTAATATTGTAACACTAATTGATTGTTTTGTATCCAACATGTTCTTAATTGATTAAATCTAATCCGCTATAATAATAGGAAGTGGTATATGGTACACTGCTTTGGATATATAATTGATGTGCGGTATTCAAGTGATGAGTTACAACATGGTAGCTATTAGGAAGATTCGGCTTATATGTTAGTAGCGCTTACAGCTTGATAGATTATGTTAGAAGTGAAAAACTGAATTTATCAATATTGGGCTGTAGTTATTGCATGGCTCATCAATAGTAGTATAAAATTTAAATCCAAAAGGCACGTTAGCCCTCAGTCTCGTTATGGTTAGACAGCAGACATAAGTCATATTGGAAACCATTAGACGATATATGAACTAGATACTTATTTTTTTCAGTGACCGCTTCAGATAATCACTAACCTACCAATAATCTGTTCGGGATCGACATTATACAATATATTTCAGGCCTCCTTCATCACGTGAAAAGACCTGTAAACAACAGTGGATTGCCAATCGTTTAACCTAAGTTCTAAATACAGTTTTAGTTGGGAAATTTGTCAAATAATGAAGGTATCCTAAAACCTCTGGCGTTATTACCTTAATAATCCTGAAAATTAACGCCGGCGGTGATAGAAGTTTTTAAGGCTTCCCTCTCTTTCTCGCAATTGAGGACGAAATATCGGTCGACTTGGGGTTACTTGAAATAGTTGAGGGTTGTGAAAGTAGATCTTAAAAAACTTTTTCTGCGTGCACCTCCTCTACTTCTTAGTAGTGGTATTTTGCCTTTCTCCTTCTCTTCATCAAGGAAAGTTGGAAAGACCGCCGCGAGTGCGGATACGGCCGGTCCTGCCCGAGCCAGTAACATGAGGTTGGATTTCCCGGCTAGCAGGACGGTATCTGCGAGCGAAAAGCTCCCGCACGGCGACCCTGCGACCCGGTAGCATCCTTTCTCTTGGGAGGCGGTTCATGCTAGTGGGCCGCTTAGCTCTTCTGTTTCCACCGCGCGGCCAGCTTCATAGAGGGAATCCCGCTGGTGAGAATACCGGCGAAACGCCAGTGACCACGGCGGCTGGTACTCAGCGTGGCAACTGCTTGCTAGGCGCCATTCCGTTAAGAACGGTATCGTAGCTGGGCATCGGGCAGCACCCGGTCGTTGCCGATGGTAGCGAATGGGTGATGGGTATGCCTAACTACCATGCGTGCAAGCGAACACGCCTCCACAAGCGTTTAGTTCATGTACTAGCAATTGGAAGCCACGCCTGTATAAAAAGCATCACCTCGATTGCTTGATCCATGACAGAAATATTTAGTTACTCAAAAATGACCTCATTGTAACTGTACACAATCAGAGTGATATAATAATAACTGTTCATTAGTAGAATTCCGAAGATGAAAATGGGTTTTCTTTTTTTCCTTTTCCGAAGGAAACTATTGAAAAAGATTTCTACGTGGACAAGAATTCAGCCCTCGGTTAAATCGAGAGTAAAAGGAAAAGTTGACTTTTTCGGCATAACAAGTGTGGCTCTATAAGTGACGCGCTTGCAATTCTATAACTATAAATAAATAAAGCCTTACACAAAAATATCATATAATAAGGACATAAAAAATGAGACATCACAACCAGGCTACAACCCGACCAATCTATTCATCAGTAACATAAATAAAAAATCTATTTATCTACACTTTATTATATGAACCTAAACTAGGTTTTTATAAAAGGCGGATTTAATGCCTAAGTGTATTCTCTCCCAGTAAACCTATAGTTAGTGAGAAAATGTTGACAGGTGGCAACAATAAAAATTATCGATAAAAATGAAACGCCTACATAATATATACTCTACGAGCTCTCTCTTATTTTCTTACTCTTACTCTGCTTTCTTTGCGGCTAACACTTGTAGAGTCTACTCACCCTGAGGATGCTCTGTTTAGGAGTGAAACACGTGTTGGTGACGGTATGTATGTTGGTATATACTTTTATTTATCATAAATGCATGTTTTATTTTGTGGGAGGGAGGGAGGTGCTATGCATGTATATATCATATATATATGTATATATCATCATACATTGTGCTTGCGGATTTTTTCAAAGTATATAATACTAATTTAATAACAAACACAATATCAAATGTAAAATTTAACGAACACAAAAAAGATCGCAAGCTTGTTTCATTTAAAAAACCCACATTCATATCACATAACATAAAGTCAAGTGCTTTTCAAATGTCAACTTGATATACAGATATTAATAACTTTAAAACAAAAGCTCTTGTGTTCCCTGCTGTAACTCTGAATGTGGATTCAATTTTAGTAATTGAAAAGGTTTATTAATAGCTTATTAAATTTAGTTCAATTCTAGCTTCAATTAAAAATTGTTTATTTTTTTTCGAATGAACATTTGCTGTTGGCCTTAAAGCCCTTTACACCTTCACGTGAACTTCGTGGTGAGCGTGAATAGTTTAGGCGGTGAAGAAACACTTCGCCATACTTCACATTTTACATACATTTTAATATGCAACAAAAATATTTTTAACAGTAAAACGTATGGCTTGATGACTACTGCTGTGACTCATAATCACAATGACAAAATATTCCATAATGACGACGTAACAACGGACCAATAATAATACCTTAAAAGCCACAACATTTAATAGGTACATATTTCGTCAACATGAAACACAACAAAGCAAAATACATTACAACCGAACATCTGGGTAAAAACTCAAATAGCTCAATATTTTTAAATCCATTTAATGAATGTGAAGTCGAAGTCATTATTAAATTGCATAATAAATTCAAAGCTATAGGATTTAATGAGATATCAAACGTCGGTTATTAGAAATTGTGTGAACGAGTTATTTATTACCTGTTTTGAGTCATCTCATTTTGAAACTGCTGTTTCCAGAAGTATTAAACAATCAACAGTTGAGCCATCATTTGTAACAGGAGATATGACCAATATTGGCAATTATAGACCAGTTACCCTGATTCCGATATTTTCTGAGACATTCGAAAAAGCCAAGCATAGTAGGTTGACACAATTCTGGACAAAAAAATGGTAAGTAGGGAAGAATAAAATGGTTTTCGCAAAAGGAAATCGACTACACTAGCTAGGTTCCAGCTGGTTAATAAAGTCATCGTTAATTTCGATAAAAAAACATATTAATGGACTTTTTTGACATCCCAAAAGCATTTGACGGTCTTCCACGAAATAATGACTAGTAACCATTCTATTATTATTCCATATTATATTATATTCCATTGAATACTGTGGCATCCGAGGAGTAGCATTAAAGTGGATTTAATCGTACTGAGAGAACAGGATCCAGTGCGTACAGGTAGAAAAAAATAATAAAATGGACGAAGTCACAGTGCACCAATCTGATGTTACGGTGAATGAAATTGGAGTTCCACAGAGAAGTGGCTTTGGATCTTCTATATTATTAATTCGCGTAGTACTGCTCTGTACATTGTGTTGATTTCATATCCATCATAGTGAGATCTACAAATACTGACATTGACAGTGTCCAAACTGACATTAATACAACTATCAAATCTATCATCAATTGGATGAATATAAATCAGCTAACAGTTTATTAACAAAAAAAAATACATCATATTTAAAACAAAAAGGAAGATTATGGCCCCTCTTCATATTAGACACGAGAGACAAATACTAATAGAGGTGAAACATACAACATTTCTGGCCATAACAATAAATATATATTTAAATTGGGAAAAACACATTGAAAAAGCATGCGATACAATACATAAATTTAGGTTTTCCCTTGCCAGGTTAGTAAAATCTGTAACGATACACCATGCCTTAATTGCATATCGTGAATAAGTGGCATTCATTCATAAATTATTAGTGTTGTGGGGTAAGCCTAGTCTAGCCTAGCCGTATTGGGGCGGCTTAGAATGCTACCCCAAATCCCATGCTGGCAGAACAGGGTGTCATAAGAGGCGACAGAAGCCAGCTTGCTTGGTGGTAGGGCTTCGCTTATGGATTATATTATCAGTATTAAGTCATTAATATTATTACTGGTATTATTATCTTTCCGTGAAGCTTGCCTGGCTAGCTACCACCCTTCTTTTTGAGTCAGCCGCCAAACGACTTGTCGTGTTCCGGTTGGGGGCTCGAGAGCCAGTACCTTCTTTCTAACTTTCTTCACATTTCCTGGCCGACAACGCATCAGTGATGCCTTTGGTCTTGCTGATGTCCATGGGCGACGGTGACCGCTTACCATCAGGTGGCTCGTCTGCTCGTTTATCGGATATTAACATAAAAAAAAAACTCACATATTAATAGAGTATTTCTGGCAAATAAAAGTGTGTTAGAGCTATGTATCGTGCATCTCCCCTTGACTCGTTCAAGCCACTCTTTCGTCGACTCAAAATCTTAAAGCTCACGTCGATGTACATTTTAGAAGCTTGCCTGTTTGTCCGGTATCATAGATATTTGTTTAAATTGACGGACGAGGTATCTTCCAGAAATTTTAGGTATAGTCAATGCCTTGTAACTGAGAAGTTTGTGCGTCCAGCCTTGCTCAATCGTAACGTGTATGGGATGTATATTAAAATTTATAATTAAATTCCCGACGTCATGAAGGGGCTCCCCATTAATAACTTTAAAATACAAATAAAACAGCGTTTAGTATACTAGTGTTATTATGACCCAAAGGAATTTTTAAACTAAAAATTTTGACATTTTATTTCGAATTGTATACATTTTAATTATATTTAGCCGAACTAAGATATGTATGATAAGAAACTTTAAATAATGATAGATAATTTGTAATAGTAAATGACGATAATGATAGATAGTTTGATAATTTATATTTGCATACCACATTTATGGTTAAGGTTAACGGTTCATCGCCCAGAAGAATTAAGATTAAGACCTTGTTGTACTCAACTTTTAACCAAATAAATTATTTGTATTTGACATTAGATGAGAAAAATACACACAGCAGAATAACGTCCCACACGTATGTATTTGAAAGCATTTTTAATAGCACATACCGCCGTGGATTATCTTCTGTTGCCCACACGCGCGTGAATTTTTAATATATCAGCACTGCCGACATATTCGCCCAGATTACAAACACAGTTCAATGGTCTAAACTCCAAACTTATTCTACAATGCAATACAATACAATATAAAATTCACATAGGCTTTTTGTTTAAATAAAAAGTAAATGTACTACTAATCATGCCTGTGAAAGGTTTAAAGCTGTACTACCATCTCTCATGCGAGCTTACTGAATTAACTGAGCCTTACATGACTGCTGAACTATTAAATATTTATTTGAATGGAAATTTCCTAGGTCCATAACATGATTAGACCTAAGCACGTCATTGAGTTTAAAAATATTAAAAGATTTCAATTCCAAAATAATTTAATCATTCAGGTATTCTGATAAATACAATTGTAAACGTATTTCTTTAGTTTTATTACCGTTTCGAAAAAGTCATTTAACATTGAGGAGAAGAAACGGCGGAAGATATCCTGAGCATATATTTTAAAACAACATAAAAGCTATGCCTCAATACGACGTACAACTTTTCATAAATAACAGTGACGTGACATGTAACTGTACTGTTCGGTATTAAATACCAATAAAACACGGAATACTTCTATAGACACTGTTACTTGCTCGGCGGTCGGGAAGAGAGTGCGCAATGAGCTGTGGCTTCCACCGAGCTCCTCGCACCCCTACCACCTTAGGCCTTGTAGTATGCGTAGTATATTTATTGTATATACTATACATGACTTATACACTACAGTGACCATCGCCGCAACTCACAATGGTTCCATTGTAGGGCTCGGGGCTACTGTCACAACGAAATAATTTAATATCCACCACGCTTACCTACATGGGATTGATCATAAAGTTAATATACTAGCGTAATAGAGGAACACAGTGTGCGAGTGAGATTTTGAGCTTTACGGAAAAACCTTCTTGTAAGAAAGAGACGCAAGAGAATTGGCTTCAGGACTGTTTTCAAATTATTTACTCTCCATTAGTCTCCTGTCAAAAAATAACTTATTTTATTAATTTATTTTCAATCTTACTATATTTTATCGGACAAACATAAGTAAACACGAGGATGTCGTATTCTCTGTGCGACTGCATAGTCAATTATAACAATAACCTAACCAAAGAGACATTCCACAAGTAAGTACTGATAGTACAATACTATTTTCACGCTGCTTCTTTTCATAGAAGTTGATCTTAAAATTATATAAATTAAGATTAATAACATGCAGTAAATGCTCCATTTGATGAATAATAACCTATTTTTCATAATTATGTCTAAAATAAAAAGATATTGTGTACGTGAAAATGATACCGTTTCATATAGGGTTTGCACAAAATCTATCGATAAGTGGTTAATTTATAAATAGGTATAAATACATATTTTTTGTTTTACCAACATTTATTCATATTTTGCCGTTACAGTTTCGGTTACAGCTTGTGAACACATTGGACAGAAAATAGATTAGAGATAAAGATGCATCTTTGGCTTTTGAATAGTAAAAGCTCCTTAGAATGATAAAATTTAGCTAATGTTATATTTGTTATTATTATGATGTGACAATATCCAGCGAATGTGATATAATATTTATTGACTCATTTTACTATTTCAAAGTTTCCTGTAAATGCCACTCAAAAAGAAAAATGGAGTCGAATGTTGAACCAGATAGACAGGGTTCCTCATAAAATATACTGTAGACATTTTAAAGGCAACTATTTCGTTCTACAAAAATCACTGAAATCTCGTTAATGAAGAATCTATACCTACAAAATTTGTTGGTTTCTTCATTTTCGAGGGCAATAAGTTATATCCATTTACATCAAATAATTAATTAAAACCAATAAGTATTGTTATTATTGTTTTGTTTAGTACCTTTTAATCACGTTTTGTTTTATTTCAGTCCGATTACAACAAATAAAAAGATATGTTACCATAAAGAATCCCATCAATAAGGTTAAGTTTAGAGTAGACGAAGCGAAGTAAACAGAAGTTAGTAGAATTAGTATGGTATTATCTAATTTAACATGTAATAAATAATTAAGAGAACGAATTAAATAATCGAATATCTAAAATATAGCAAAATCCTTGTGATGAAATAGTTGACACGATGTCGACAGTGCATGGTTGTGAATTTGACAATCCACAGTTTTTTCAGGTATCACCTTAGATAGTAAGCTTCAGTGGGGCGCCCATATATCGGTTCTCGCAAGTAAACTTAGTAGGTCTGTCTACGCTATTAGGAAGATAAGACTGATTACTGATGTAGAAACAGCTAGACTTGTTTATTTTGCCTATTTTCATAGTCTTATGTCCTACGGTATCCTAATGTGGGGTAAATCAGCAGACATTGATTCAATATTTATATTACAGAAAAGAGCAATCAGAGCTATATACAGATTAAAGTCGCGTGAGTCATTAAGAGAAAAATTTAAAGAAATAGGTGTACTCACCGTAGCCAGTCAGTATATATATATGTATATATAGTAATTTAGTATTTATAAAAAAAAAATTAATACGTATAAGCAGAAAAGTGATACACACAATTATCAAACAAGAAATTGGCATAATTTGGTTACATCTGCATTTCGTCTTCAAAAGGTTCAGCGTTCCTTTATGGGGCTTGGAGTTCGTTTTTACAGTAACATTCCTAAGTCGTTACGCGAGTTGCACATTGGAACTTTTAAGCGTCGCATTAAAACACAACTTATAGGCAAGGGATATTATAGTATAGATGAGTACATGAATGACAAGGATGCCTGGACAAAATTAGTGTCGAAACCAGTTCCGCACAGGTTTAACTAAACTTTTGTAATTACCATATGTTGTTTAAAAGATGTGCTAAGGAGTTTCTTTCGCCGTTTCTTCTCCTCATTGTTAAAGCACCTTTTCGAAACGGTGGTAGAAGCAAAAAATGACGTTCATAAGTGTATTTACTAAATACCTATATGATTAAATGATTTTGAATTGAATTTGAATTTGACATCACTAAAAGTCACTCACTCAGTTGTAATTTTCACACACATGCACTTTTAGGTTTTGGTGACGCGATGAAGATATGATTGTTCGTCTATTACGTTATTATATTATGTTTATGGGATTGATATTGATTTCACACACTTTCAAGAATGATGTGTAAAACACATTTTTTCACGATGTCAACCACAGATAATATTTTGCAATTCATATTATAACTGGTGTCAAAAATAGTCAACTTTAAAGGAAATGATAATTAATTTGTAACACGCAAAAAATTAAAAAATTAGAGGCGAGTACAGGATCTGAACTCTGGTTTAACCACTGCTTAATGAAATCCAGTTAATATTATGATATGAATTTTATGCATATTATCAGGATTGTTGGCAATAGCGCCGCGTTAAGATTTTCATTCCTAAAAGCTGTAATGTGATGAAAAAATGTGAGCTGTAATAAAAGATTCGTATTGTCGTGTTGATCGAAAAGGAGACCAGGGTATTTGGACTTGATAGGTCGGAACAATCGGTCAGTCCAAGAATGTGTTCAATTGATAGATGAGACAGCCCATGGATGCGTGATAAATAGCGGTTGAGCGAAGAACTGAATACTTAACAAATGGTCCGGTCTACGTCCGAAAATGAACGTATAATTTTTAGTTAATAAAAAGACTGTTACTGATACAGGGCACAATGACAGTGTGTGTACAATTATGTTAAATTTTAGTTAAAATTGCTATAAAATAAATGAAAGAAACTTTCTAGTCTAAGATTATTCTGGGTCCACATTTAAATAGTTTTATTGTCGCTAAGCAATTTGATAATATTTCACACTTTTACCATCGCACGTGACGATTTCCCTGACATTTTAAAATCATCTTCTTTCTTAGCATACAAACCTTTTTAGTCACTAGATTTCATAATCCAGAGAGAGAGCCAGCACTTTCTTTTTTACCTTTTCTTCTCATTTCCTGGATGATAACGCATCAGTGATACCTTTGGCTGATGTCCATGGGTGACAGTGACCACTTACCATCAGGTGGCTCGTCTGCTCGTTTGTCGGCTATTGACATAAAAAAAATAATCTTCGGATTCTATGACGAAAAAAATACCTTTAAGCACGTCAAAGGTAACACAATATCATTATTTGTGCTACTGGCGAAAATTTTCCAATATTAATGACTAGATTATGAAATACACTCGCAGTCGCATCTTTCATTCAACTGCCATTCTTCAATGTATTTATACGACATAATTTTGAAATAAATTAGCACAAAGGAGATGTGAAGATGATAAACGATATAGTCGATGGGGTGAGCGTAGTAATGAATGCGTAACAAATGGTCCGGCACGATGCCGTCCGATCGTTTTGTACCTTAGACCGGTGTCACGTGGCACAATGCCTTTAGATAGGAAGTTGAAAGCCATTATTTATGGGATTAATTTTTCTTCCACTGCCATCTATTAAGGATAGGTTCTGGTATAATATTGTAGGGAAATAGGAGACGCTAGTTTTTTTTTGCCAGTGAGATCTCAAAATTAGTTCCTTCTAAATATTTATGGTACAAAATTTAGAGCATTCTTTATTTGAGTATAGAAATCGACGTACAGAGGAGTAGCTCGTATATGCGTTATACTGTTATTTAAACTCCCTTTAAAATAATAGAAGACAAGGCACTTTACACGTCTTGAACTGTATTTTACAACGATCAATGACGAGTTCCATACAAAATTAGGGAGTTTAAAATATCTTGAAATGTGTTTAAACATAAATCCATGCATAAAATATATTAACATTAAAATCTTGAGTTCTCATATTATTCCAAAATATCTAAATATTTTTTTTCCTTCGTTAGTAGTATTACTCATTTATGGTAATCTGTAAAAGTGAGAATTAAAAAAAAATAACAAACCTCTACTAACAACAACTTAGTTTATATTCGTATTCAATTAATATAAAAAGTACTAGTAAAAAAGCTTTAGAATCTTTGTTCAGATTTGTATTGCTCAGGTTATGGTTGAGAGCTAACTAGCTCGAGAGTTGGAATACATTAAATTTAAACAGTTGGTACTGTTAATAATTTTCTACGTTATTATACTACATCCAAAATGTTTTTTTAATAAAATAATAAAATAATGCTTGACAATAATCCCACTTGATAGTAAGTAGTGATGAAATCTAAGATGTTCAACGAACTAAGTTATAAAGGCCTATTCACTCTCCTCTTGAAGACTCCCACATCACGTGTGTTGAAAACACCGTGGGCAAGTTATCCTTTGCAGTACCCATGATAAAAGACGACGCGTCCTCCACATAAGCGAGATGTTCACGACGTAACGTACTTGCCGTACGTTGGGTTGTTTGATGGAGAAACGGCGATGGGAGCATTATTTGGCATATTTCCTGCGCAAACTATGCAAAATGCATCCTATAGAAGACTGAGAAGCTGGCAACCCTGCACCTGTGCTTAGACTTTGCAGGTTGGTTTCAACCGGATCTGGATTACCAATAAGTCTCTTTCATGCCTCTTCATCGAGTTCAAATTTGATAAGTTGTAGTATTTACAATACTTACATGTTTTTATATCTAGTATTTTGGCACTCGCATAGTTTGTAACTCTTATAGTACTCCTTTGGTTAACTTCTTTTATAATTTCCTGTATC
>PDGT01000010.1:881210-918675 GCA_003671415.1 Megathymus violae
TCGTCCCGTGCGCCCTAAACGCACGCTCCAGTCGCCGAGGTCTCCGTACGCTGCACGCCAAAGAAGCGACGGGCCTACCTTCTTATTTACAAGTGACCTTCTTTTTAGTTTCTTAATCTTGTAACTCCTGTATTTTAGTCATTGTAACCGCCAGAAATTTTTAAATATATTATATCTTCTAAATTCCTTTTGATCTTTTACTATAACACTACAAAGTAAGATTTGGTAGCACCAGCCCAAATGTGACAACAGTACTCCACACATGGTTGAACCTGAGCTTTGTACAGGGTTAACAGCTTTCTCGGTGTGAAGTAACGCTGTACTTTTGCAAGGAGCCCGAGTTTTCTTGCAGTCACTACAGTTTTGAAGTCGATATACAAACCAAAGTTGAGGTTCGAAGAAACTTCAACACTCAACAGTCAGTACATTCCAAGGATACATCCTGAAAATTAAGGGCCAAAGTCAACGGGCTCCTCTTGGCGGTGAACAGTCACGTCTACGTTTTTGTGACGTTGAATCTGACTATGTTGTCATCACAACATCCAGACGCTGTCCGGAGGGTGAGATTCATACATTCTCCCATGGCCCTCTCTTTCATACTGTATTAGTCATTGGGCCAGACCCTCTGCAGATATTTCTCCACTACTGTGGTGTCATCTGCATACCAATAAATACCGGGCTTGAGCAGATCATTGATGTGTAGCAGGGATAGTACATAGTACATAGTAGTGGAGATAACGGACCTCTAAGAAACACTAGCGTTCGCCTTCGATCATAAGCTGGAAGCTTGCCTAACACGCTAACGTAGGACACCTTCTCGAAAGTCTTCGAGACATCGAAGTAGACAGCAAGCGCCTCTCCGTTTTCCTCGAGGGCCTAGCCCCATTAGTGAGTGACATACGCTAAAAGGTCCCCGGTTGATCGGTTTCAGCGAAATCCGTACTGACGTTTGCAAAGGAGAACGTTTTGTTCTAGTATACCATGAGATCCGAATTCAATATACGTTGCATAATCTTACAGAGTATGCAGGTAATTGAAAGTGTCTCGGAAAAGTATGAATACTTCAAGGATCACGAAAAGAAAAGAAAACATTATCTAGAGACCTATACAACCACAACACACGCAGACCCCACAAGCTAGCATTACCAAGATCCCACATGGCACAACATAGCTCGGGTCCTTATTCTATGTGCATTAAAATCTATAATAGAATCCCTAAAGACATCCAAGAAATAGAGTCGGAGTCACAATTTGAAAAAAAAAACTAAAAAACCACTAAATATTATTATTGTTTGAAAGATTTCTTTAATATTTAATTTTTGATGTGATTTAATTAATTAATTAATTAATTAATGTGATTTAATTTTATTATTTTATTTCAATTTTGTATGTTTTACTGACGCGGTTTGAAATATTATTACAGACATATCTAATTGATTATATACTTTTGAAAATTTGACACTGATAAATAATTTAATTTGTACGAAATTTAATTATGTTCATGATTTATTTAATATTTAAACAACTGATCGCAACACCCTAGCAGAGTTCATGCGCAGACTTGTATTATTAATTATAAGACCTTATGAATGTAGCATGATGCAATAAATAAATGACTTAAATGGCTCATGACTTAAAGTGTCTTTATTCCCGACACCATATTATTTGATATGATCACCACATCAACGAAAAAGCTGTGATATAACATAGATACTAGAACTACCTACATAACTAGTATAATTCTGCTTATGATATGGCCGCTTAGGTATTTTTAAACACATTTACGCACCTTATTTTTTGTTTCTACTATCGTTTCCATGACTTAATTTATCAATGAGAAGAAATAGCGAAAGAAATACCTCAAAGTCGCTTTGCAAATTTTTTGGTGTGGAAGATAAAAAATCAGATAGTTGTTCTGTGATGAATATTTTATATAGAAAGGATTGCGACATAAATCAGTACAATAAAGGAGCGTTTTATTATATAACGACTTTGTTGAGTATCATTATTGTAAAGCTTAAACATATTAAATAATAGATGACAACAAACAGTGTAAACTATTTGCATATAACGTAATAAGTTTTAAATAAAAAATAAATGAAAACCCGTAGTTTTATTTTTTTTAAACGTTATATTTTTTTTAATTTAATTCCTCATTTCATTTTTGCATAAAAACATTATTGAAATACTGAGATAGAGAAATGATGTCCTAATATTTTGCCCGACCCAAATACCAAAAAAGTATCTTGCGTCAATCCACTACTTGGTAGCACTCCCGTTTTACCCTAATTAATTGTTTTTTATCAGTAAATAAAAATATATATTTTACATCCACTTCCCACATGCTTTAATTCAATAATACACGTAATTGGTCACGTGACTTATCAAGATAAAGCTGTCGTTGTTGTTGCTGCTCCGGTTGTCTTGGATACATCCGTGCAACAGTACATCCAGTTATTCTGTAGCAATTATGGCACCATCGATCAGTAGCATTTACCAAAAAGGCATAGGCCTTTCTGAAAAGGCTAATGCTTTATATGCTAACATTTATATGCTAACAATATAAAATTATTAAACATTAATACATTGTAGTCCATACAACTACATAAATTTTATATAAATATTCAAACATAGTCCTTACAATTATTATATAAAATCAGACAAGATCTTGGTCATGTCAGCAGGCTGTAGTCATCACTTGTCATATAATGCTCTTTTGTGGCTCTTTGAATATTAAACAACTGACTTGACAGGATTGAATTGCATTGCAGTATTTTTTGTAGTCTTGCACTTGCAGAATGCTCACAGAAGTTCACTTGGAAATCTCAATACAGAACGATTATTTGCTTCTACTACTATTTCAAAAAGGGTGTTTTAACATTTAGAGAAAGAAACTGCGAAAGAAATTGTTCAGCACACCTTTTAAATTAAAATAAAATTATGATAAAATTTAAAGTAAATTTTAACCTGCGCCGAGTCGGTAATTATAAATTATTCTATGTCATTATACCCTTTACCCATAAATTTTGTGTAATAATACGTCTCTTGAAAGTTCCACTACATATATCAGGTAACAATTTTGGAAACTTATTGTATTCACCGAGCTTCATAAAAGAACGCTGAACCTTTGGTAGGCGAAACGGAGTTGTAACCAAATTATACCTATTTGTCGTTTCACGATAATGTGTAACAACTTTCTACTTCTAATATTATTTTTTTCTTACTTTGTAACTTTAAATAATTATAAATATATTGACAAGCTATGGTGAATATACCTATTTCTTTCATTTTCCTGCAAACGCTCACTTTTCGGTCTTAGGATTTTGTCCGGTGTTTACATATGTGACAGTGCAAAATCCACACACTTCATATTGTAGCATTTAAAATTAAATTATTTATAGTTAATGAAATTCCAGAGTATTCTGGCAGAAACGGATACGTACCAAACTGAAAAATATATAGATATGTGATATATAGGTATTCTTATTTTTTTCTGTTCACTTCATTCTACCAAATCTGTATAGCTGCAGAAGCTTTTACCAATATTTTTTATTAGTATAGAACATTTTTTAAAATTAATTCTTTGAAACTTGGAATCAAACCTGTTAATTATCTCTAATTTCACAACTCAAGTATTACAATACAGTAATAACAAAAGCATTTACTCTGTTTAGTTTAAAAAAAGGAATAAAATTATTATTATTTTTACGGAACAATCAATACAAAAATCACTTCTTTGTTTTATATTTACATACAGAACCGAGTATGTGACTTTAGTAATGTTTTGCTAATGTTAAGTAAACAAAGTATTCGATACTCAACTTCAATAGCAATGGCTGATAAGACTCAGTTGGTTCTGCTTGTTAACGTTGTTAGCCGCAGGTTAAGATTGTAGTGTTGCACAGTTTGTTTCACTTCATCGAGATTTTTATTTAAATTACCTGTTATATATTGTGAGCATGCGTAAAATATAACTGTACGTGATTTTGCTAAGAGTGCTCTAACTGAAATGTGTAAGAAGTTTGAATTGATGAAAAGGGGACGAGAAGAGAATCTGGGATGTTGGGCAGTAAAAGAAGCAAAAAGAAGGCAAACTGTTAGTTTACCGTACAAGTCTCGTTCCAAAGATCACCCAACAAAGGTTCTAAAATCTGTTAACTGTAAAATAACTTGAAAAGTTATTTTTTTTTATTTTATACAAAACTTTAATTTTTAATTTAAAAATTTTAAAGATGATGATAATAAAACTTTGATTAAATAATATTAAATTAATCACTTAATAATTATTTAATGAATTTATTAATACTGAAAACGAAATTTGTGGATACTACTGGAACCTTTATTTCGTGGCAAAAAAAAAATTGTTCTCATGAATGTGTATAACATCGTAAGCGAATCCTTGTTATGAAAAGTAAACTTGAGGAAAAAGTTTACAGAGTAAATTGGTAGTTTACAAAGAATGCCGTAAAAGTGCAAGTTTGCCAAAATTTTTCCACGAAAACCCATAACATGTATAGATATTTATGTCTGTCAAGTATCTATTTTAAGATTGTAACAACTGTTGGTGAACTTTTATATATAAAAAAATAAAAACATTGGACCATTTGCCGTCGTTGATGCTACAAAAAATTGTAATAGCACTGGTACTTTGAATGCAAGTGACACTAGAGAAAAACATGAGCTTGCTTACAATAGTAAGCCAGATATCTTGGAAAGAATTCGTCGCCTCATAGAGACATTTCCGTGTATCATATCTGACTATACAAGAAAAGATACAAACATACAACTAATGAGCTAACTTATAGAAGAACGTTCTCTACATTAAATCATTTAAGCTGTTTTGTACCGAATAAAATCAATTTACAATTTATAATATATATTTACTTTAAGAAAAGAAGACATATTAGAATATATTCTGAGAGAAAATAAATATGATACATGGAAGTAAAAATATAAGGAAAGAGCTAACAAATGTCCTAATTTTACTTCAGTATCATTTGATGTGCAGGCTGTGCTCGAGATATCTAATTTCAAAGTGGATTATTTTTATCATTCTCAGAATCTGTGAATATTTAACCTTATCATTCATTGAGCCATAATATAATAATGATACCCAACAATGCTTACCTTTTACTACGGTCCGTACTGAAAGGTAAAAAGGAAGCTGTGAAATTAGAACCATTTTGTTGCATTACTTATCTAAATGTGTTCCATATAAAGTAATCGAAATCAGTCTGTTTTTTGACATTTGCTCAAGAGAAAATAGAAATTAATTGCGCCAATATGTTATGAATTGTTCTCCGATATTAATAATAGTGAACTGTATCGTGGTAAGTATAACAAATCGGCCCAGAAAACAAGGAGTCAAAGGACATGTAGCACAAACTTCGTCGGAGCGTAGCTGGGAGCAGTCTTGCCTTCGGGATTCCAACAAGCTCGACAGTAATACGTGCAGCTCAACCCAGTATCCACGTCAACCAAACTGAATTCGAAGCACTCGCGGAGACGCAATCATTCAAGAAATGGCGAAAACAATGGGACGTCCCACAGTGGAAACTTATTAAATAAGGTAGAAAAGAACCACGGGGTAGTTCTTCGCGGAACAGTTTTCGTAACTCGACGAGTGCAATTTTGCAACTAACGTTTTTTAAATCGCCGAATAGGTGGCGCCTGTGTAGTGCTAGGCGTTGAGTTAATACTTGCATGTTTATGGTAGGGAATTAGAATAGGAATCGTACCAAACGTAATTTAATAATTGATATTAAATTATTGGCGTTACCAGAAATCAATATGCTTTTGTGATTCAATGTTGTGTACATAAAACATTGAAAATCTGCAGATAAAAGTAAAACTTTTTTTTATATTTCAACATATATCCATGGAGATAGATTCTATGCACAGTACTATTGAATCACGAAAGAAAGGAAATCAATGCAAAACGGCATCATAATAAGGCAACATGCAAGCCGTAGACAAGTCAAGTCATCAACCAGAAGAAGATAGTCAAGGAGCCAAAACAAAATTATTGAAACAACGGGATTTCTATGATTTGAACAAACAATAACAAAGGAAATTGAGTGAATTACTCGTAAGCTACTTGCTTACAATATTGCGGTTAAGATTTGTAAACGGGAAGAAAATCTGTAATTTAACTACAACATGAGCGAAAATCTTCTGCATATACATAGACGTTACCGGCAAATATGGCAAAACCGGAACTAGAACGAAAATAAAGGAAAGTGCTGAATTTCCTGTCAAATTGAAAATAAATTATGAATATAGTTTACCAATATCAAAGGGCAAAAAAAAGGATTTATTGTATTTGATTAAAAATAATATAATACCGAAGGAATTGGAGCCTTGTTTAAAAGTTTGCAGGCTGTGAGTAATGTTTGTGAAGATTTAGATGAGGAGATACTGTCTGTGAAAAGAATATTGAAATATTTGTCATCTCAGTTTCATTTAATGTTTTACTGTTCGAATTACCATTGTGCTAACGTGGTTAAGCTTTTCAAAATAAATAAATTCCATAGATAACTAGCTGAAATACTGAATGATTAATCGAAAATGTAGTAGTATGTATAGAAGTCGAAACAACCAGGTTGTCAGTAGATCTGAGGAATCGGTCATGGGATAAATATAAAAATTTTAAGGGCTATTTAAGATACAAAGGTGCTGTAGAACTAAAAAGCACACAACATATGGAGATAGCATGTGAATGATCCGGCGAATGCGAATTGGGAGCTACTTGTGGCTGTGGCTTTCGGGGGTATGAGTGTGTATACATTTATTATTATTATTACTTGAGCATACAATGTAATTCTGAGAGAGTATACAAATATTTTGAAGGCGCTCAAGCTTGTTCAGTTGCTCTTACGTAAAATTTAGATAACAATTGTCAGTGTAGCGGAGCTACTTTTATTTATCATAGTTATATGTATATAAACAATTAATGTAAAAACTTACTTACACCTAAATTTACTACTAAACTTACATCTAAATTTACAATTAAACTTAATATTAAAATTGTAATTAAACTTAAACTTATTTCTATATAAATTTAAACTTATATCTAAAAACATAAAATTATATTACAACATTAACTTATTAATACAACAGAATACAACAGATGTAATGCTAAGCTTAAAAATACACTAGATTCGTAATTAGTGTTTAGTTAAGGTCAACGCACGGTCGGACAAACAAGACTTCTTCCACAGTAACGATCAGCCGATCGCCTTATCTTACGATCGCCGGCCAGCGGCTGCGCGCACGCATCCCTTTGAGGACGATTCGCCAGCTGCTCCGAACCGCTTTCGCCGCGAGACGCATGACGCTTTGTATGCCACTCTGTACCGCGCTTTATATTTACGTGTTGCCTTTTTCTATTCGCTATTTATTTCTGTGCTCAATCTGTCTTATCTTTCTCTGCTTCTTTCTTTGTTTTTAACTTCCGTGTGCTGTGCAATAAACTGTTTTCTTGTGCTTACTCTCTGGACTGCTTTTATTTCGACTACCCGGCTATTCACAAGGTACTTTGCACAAACTGTAAGTGATTAGGCACATAAACTCAAGTAGTGTTCGGATATACCTTCCACACACACCACCTGCATCAGTGGCCTACATCAGCATAGTCAACGATTGGAAAGAAAAGTTATTGAACTAGGATTATTTTTGTGGAATGAGTAGATGATTATGGAGTCGAATGTAGTGACATACTTGTTTTTTTTTTAATATTTAAAGGTAAAAATGAATAACTTTCAACTATTCTGTATTTTTCCATCTATTATCAGAGATATTTTAAGATTAACGGATTTAAAAACGTACAGTGATCGTTTAATTAATATCCCACATGTTAATACTTTGCAATATAAAGGATTTACAGCTATTTCCAAATGTCTTGTAAACCGAAATAACTTTGACGCCAACGTTTCCTTTTTTCTTCACTTTTGAAAATAATGACTGTATAATTCAAAGCATTGAAATTTTAATAGATAAAAAGTCTAAGAAATATACTGTGATCTATCAAAAGTTAACTACTTCTGCCAGAATACATTCGCAACGCGATGCAAAATATAAAACGTTTTTACATCATCAACATTTTACTCTTAAATATTAAAAATGTGTCATTAGCAAAATACAATCTCAGCATAATTATTTATAATATTACCTATAGCAAATCGTTAATATGAACTGGAAATAAAAAAAGATTTACAACTGAGCTCTATGATGCACCCATCACAACTGATGATCTCGATAATTTTGCATCATTTATGTTAGCACATAGAATTCTACCATTCAACTTGGATAGTTATTAAGTTTGGTGAAGTAGGGTTCTTATAAAAGTTTTGCTTAATATCTTAATATTTACGACGAACACGTTTTACGATATTCAGTAAAAGTTTTATCGAAAATAAGAAGAATTTATTAAATACTATGTTAACGCATCCTGTCTATTAAATCTGTATCTTGATCAATTAGGATATTTAGGTAGTTTGTAAAAAGTTCCTTTTAAGTAACACGGCTGCCAATTGATTTATTGTCTTTTGTGTTTTTATTGTATAGCTGATTTTCTAGCAAGATAATTAGTAACATATTGTAGAAACTCTGAACAAGCAAAAATTTGCCGGCATTACAGGTTCATAAAAACCTAAGTGATATTATATATTATTTTTCTATACCAGCCGATCACATCGTATATATTGTATATCTTACATTATAGTAGTCCTATGACGTTATATCGCCGCCATATTTGTGTCGAGACGTGAAATATGAATATGTCTACCATCAGATATTCTCCCCTCGAACCCGATTCGCATATTGTACAAATACTCCGTTCCACCGTCTCTTACAATGGTATAAATTAATTTACCACATGTCGAGTTTTAATAAATTTTAAAATTAGATACAAGGCCACGAAACCAATATTTTTTTACAATATGCAGATAGAAAATGCTTACAGTATTAATGTAAACCCCATACTTATTTTTATTAAAATATTCACTTCCAATAAATCGATTAACATTAAGTAACTAAATCCAATAAACATTGTAAATGATAAAAATATACAGATTCCAGATAAACAATTCCAAAAATATTGGGCATAAAAGGTAACTGTTTGTTTATCTTTTTTGTGTACATTACAAACAAAGGAAAATCGATATGAAAATCAAAGAGAACAACCAATGAGACCGACTACATAAATATGAAGGAATGAACAAAATAGTGACGATGGGACTCGTGAGTGCTTCCTTTGTAACAATAGCAAAGAGATAAACCAGTAAAATGGCCCGAATGAAAGCGTATTTTGTTTCGATCAGAATATTTTATCCTATACAGTCTATGACTGTAATATGTACTATCGGTATTATTTGTTTACAAATCGGAGCGAGCGAGTGTATATTTCATGTTTGTAGGAAAAAAAGAAAATAGCGACCTCCAAGACAAAGAACCTGGGGCCATTGATGTTTGCAGTGTACCGAGATCTGTCCTTCATTACCTAAGTGTCTGTTATATTCACCTTTATGCGTGTAATGTTACTGGAAATTTAAAATCACCTTTACCTTTCTACTTTAAACCAATCCCGGACCATTTCAAAGTACGGGTCAATCATCATAACTAAGCCGACTAGCAGGATATTGATGTAAGGTTTATTGACCAAGCTCACACATCAGGATATGACAACGGCAGATACATAATGGTACTGCAATTATTTCTGCAATTACTTTTGACTTCCGAAGTCGCAATTTCACTAATCTATTTGAATTATTAAACAGAAATTCTGTAATTATAAAAGTCGCGTTTTCCAACTGCAACGCATAGTTATAAAATAGTTGATGGTATCATTTCACTAATTGGTCGCGAGGGCACGTCTCTCATATACTCTGGAATGTTCCAATCTATCGAAGTTTCGCGCCGCTGGGGCGTAAACATTATTTATTTTTAGTTCAACAAGGCGAGTAAGCAACCTACCGTAGATATGTAGGTTCAACATTATTTTGTTTCTTCCGGACACCTTATGTGTATGAAATACATATATACTTTTATGTATAGAGTTTAGCACGACTTGAACAACGTTACGGCCTAAATACAGCTTTTACTGTTATAAAACATTCCTCGGATTTTCCGTTTCCCTCTTGGTCGGTAACGTGTCGTTGATTGCTTTGGCATTTTGATTGCTTAGGCGGTAGCCACTTGCCATTAGATCATCCTTTTACTCCTATTATTATAATAAAATACAAGACAGCAAAAATATACAAACAATAAATAACTAATTCAGTTTAAAATATACAAATATACAATATTTGTACGTTTTAGTTAATAATTTATTACTTTACAAAATTATTTCACAAATTTCCATTTCAATTGACCAATTGCTACATTTTGCTGTATAAGATCATAAAACCTGTGACCATTATAAGCCAAAAACATTTTCGTGTCCTAATTTATACCGGTTACACTGGTATGAAGTTATCGCCGCTTTATTTTTGCTGTCTTAAACATTTTCGTAATATTGGAACTCCTACTCGAGTGGCCTCGTATAACCCGCCGACTGTAAATTACGATGATAAGCAACTATCGATTTTTTCTGTATTTTATAACAGTTGTAACCTGGAGTGCGGGGTCCCACGGGAACGCAATGTGTTTCCATTCCACCAGCGATGATACATATTGAATGTGACGGCGGTCCGTACTATGTCGCCTCACAGCTTGGCTGAGTAAATTTGGTTTTGATACGAGTACTTATACTGGATGTAATAATGGTTGACAAATGTCGAAGGTCGCGATTGACGCAATATAGTGTTAATCTGGGAAGCCAAAATGCAGCGTAAGCAAGCCGCGTATGCAGCGTCTATACCTAACCATACTATTTTTTTGGTTGTAAGCAATAAATAAATTATTTCTTTCAGTGCATTAAATATTAATATTGTCCATCATTTACATTGTATAATAAACAGGTATATATTTTAATCATTTTTCTTAAAATATTGAGCGTATTAGTTATTGAGTCAACTAAATTTTAGGACAAATATTGATGTGCGATTGACTTAAGACCTTACTATACTTTCGCTATGACGTCAACCTAATGCTAGAAATAGTTTCTGTCGCCTGTATCAAATCTAAGCTATTTTGTGATGTAGGGATCTGTATGTATCATGATTGAATGTGAAGGGCTCCCTCCACATGAAAAATTCTTTACTGGATCTAGAATCTTTTAATGACAGTTTTTCGTCAGAATCAAACAGATTTTATTATAAATTCACTTTACCGACGGCCAGCTCGCTTAGTAGCTACAACATGACTGCTTCCATTCCATATTGTGTTGAACACAAAAATATAAAAGAAATACAAACACTCAATAACTCTCTAATTCAAAAAATTTAAATTTAACTATTAAATTTAAATCTAACTATGTAAATTTTATACCTAATTTAAAATTAAAATAATTTTCTAAATGGCCCATCGAGGTGAATGCGGAGAAGTGCTCCGCGGTACACTTCAACTATAAAATCAGACGTGGACTTGTGGAAGCCCACAGCCAAATACTTGGGTGTAACGCTAGATTTCAGGCTCACCTTCAGGTCCCACGTCCGAAAGGTGACAAGTTCCGCCCGCTATTACATGAGCTGCCTTAACAGCTTGTTGGGGAGGCAGAGTAAAATGTCCCTCAGAAGCAAGCGAAAGCTCTACAAGGTTTGCATAAGACCGGTGATGTTATACGCCGCCCCTGTCTTCGCACACGCGAAACCCAGTGTCCTCTACCCAATCCAAATAGTCTAAAACCTCTTCTGTAGAATGGCAACCAACGGACACTGGTGCGTTAGGAACGCCGATCTACACAGAGATTTGGAACTCCCCACAATCCGACAAGTCTTCAAAGGCTATGGGCACAATAGTCTTTAAATTTCAACACCCCGGTGTTGTTTTGGAAGGTAATAATGTACAATGTTATTCTTATTTAAATAACTTTGTCCGTATTGGGGTGGCCTAGAATACGTCTCCTAATCCCATGATGGCAGAACAGGGTGTCATAAGACGCGACAAAAGCCGACCTGCTTGGTGGTAGTGCTTCCCGTAAGTATTAAGTCATTAAAATTATTACTGGTATAATTATCTTTCCGTGAATCTTCTCGTCTGTTCATTTGTCAGCTATTTACATAAAAAACGTAAAGGGCTAAATCCATCTTTCAAAATCATTGTGTCACCATTTAGAAAAGTGCTGTAACATAGGGTTGAAGAAATGGCGGAAGAAACTCTTCAGCCACATCTTTTGAACTGACATAATTGACAATTACACAGTAAGTTGCAACCTACGTGGCACCGGCTGTGGCGCTATTATTTCCAGGCGACCTTGTCATATTTGTAAAATCATATATACCATAGTATCCTTTACATACAAACTATGCTTTTAATACATAGCTTAAGTTGAAGCCAACTTCGTACTGTACTCCGTTGAACCCCGAATCAGGCAATAGTATCAGGTCCCGTTACTCGCAGGACTGAGTTTAATCCTGTAGAAATTATATACACATATGTACCACCCTCTTTCTAAAATTAAATGTGAAATGTTTTCAGCGTGTATCGTCTAGTCATTAGTTGACTGTTGATATAAAAAATATTAAAGTTTTAGATTTGTTACCTGCTGTTGTTAATTCAGTTACTTTTAATCGTATTAATATATAAAATAGAGAAAAAAAGGCACTCACAATTATAAGTAGCAGTAGCAGTAATATCCAAGTAGCTTGAACGTTGGTCTCCCGCACGGGAGGTTCCAGTTCCAATCCTGCACGCACCTGTAATTTTTCAACTACGGTGTGGGTATTACAAATCAGTTGAGTTGGTAGCACTACATAATAGCCCGAATTTTTTTTTAATCTCTGAAGTATAAAAAATATATTTGATGATTATCGACCAAATTGATGAGTTTCAGTAAAAGCAACTTTGAACTGAAATATCTGGCGTTTCTTTGAAATTTCAAATTTATATTCCAAAATAAAGTTACAAAAATTCTGTTTCGATATTGATTATTAAATCGGTTTTACGTTATTTGAGTTTGCTATGACATCATTCTGTTTACGATTATATAAAAATAAAAATATCGCGCTAAGATTGAATATCAATTCCGCCTTGACATAAGCGCTCTAAAGCGCACGAAGTATCAATGGTATGTTAAGACTTCCTACTTGTAATGAACGCAAGGTTTATTTTTTAGTTTAAAGGTGTTTTCCTGGAAATATTGATTTAAAATATCTACCCCGGGCTATACTGCTGAAAAAACAAGTCGATAACGTAAAACTGAAAATGATAGATGAACCGGAACGATCACAAATCAGGTCAGAGATTAAATCACCCTTTTATGTAAGGCTGAGTGCGAAAAATTATCTTAATTCATTTGCGTCAAGTAAGTTAAGCGAAAAAAATTTGAAAAGCGGGTACCGCATGATATGAGTGATCCCCATTGGCAACCATGCGTCGATTCATTTGTTACGTTACGCCTGAAGAAATATTACTTGTTATGAAAAAAGGATAATAGGAAGTATCATTACCAAGGCTCGACCCTGGAGTTGAGGCCAAAACGTGATATTTCTCTAAAAGTTGACTTAAACAATACTGTCTGTGTGTTTGCTGAAACTATTGCTGTGTTACCTATAAATATGGCCTATGCACCTATAACTTTCTGAAATCTCTTTAAACAATATCTTCAGATTTAAACTATCTATAACTGCTAACAATAATGGAAATTAAATCATTAAACCGCCAGAATGGATCGATTGCTCTTTCAGGACAACAGTCGAATACACACTACATAACAAATTTTCGTAACATGCAAGATTTCTTTTTTTAACTAGAGACAGGCAAACAGTCTTTCAGCCCACATGATGTCGCCTATTAAAACATGCATTGCGAGGGAAATGACATGCGTTGCCGGCCTTGAACGATTCGTTTGACATCTTTTTTGAAGTACCCCATATTATAATGTGGAGGAAACATCTCAGAAGGAAGCCCATTTCATAACCCACAGGTCCCTGGCAAAAAAGGAAGTGGACGGAAGGAGTGGTGGACGATTGCTATGAGTTAAGAGGTATGGATGAAACATCTTCTTGAACACTTTCTCAGAACACTCACCACAGTATTGTATGGACAGCGTACAGAAGGAGTCTATGTCCAGCCGGTGACTTAACTCCTCTAGTCTGTCTGTAAGTTTGGGATCGTCGACAACTCTAACAGCACACCGCTTCACGGAGTTAAGTGGGCATAGTTGGTACACTGGTCCAGAGGTGAGAACATTAGGTACACTATATGTGGTCTTAATTGAGCTTTATGTAGCAAAAACCGTTGCTTTGTGTAAAGTACTGCTTCACCATGTTTCATACACCGATTTCCAGATGTTAATTAAGTTTTTTTTCCAAATGACATCAGTGCTGCATGTTGATCGAGATGTGAACCGTCAATATCCCAATGTTCTTACTATTGGTGAGAGTTGTGTTCTGGAACTTTGGCGCAATAATAAATAGGTTTCTTATAGCGAAGTGAATATAAAGCGAGGTGATAATAGGTAAGGAGAATTCTAAGGACATCAATTAATTTATTAGTAACTAGCAAAGTCCCGAACAAGCTGGATTCCGAAAAGGCTACAGCACCATGTACCACATACACACACTGCGTCAGATTATACAAAAGACCGAGAAGTATAGTCTGCCCTTGTGTGTTGCCTATGTGGCATTGCCTATGAGAAAACCTTTGATTCTATCGAGACCTGGGCGGTACTAAATTCTCTCTAGCGGTGCCGGATCGACTACCGGTATATCGAGGTGTTCAAGTGTTTGTACTCATCTGCCACCGTGTCCGTCAGAGTACACGACACAGCAACGAATCCCATCCAACTGCAGAGAGGTGTCAGACACGGGGATGTCATATCCCCAAAACTGTTCACCGCTGCGTTGAAAGACGTGTTCAAGCTGATGGAGTGGAAACGATGTGGCATCAACATCTACGGCGAATATATCACACACCTGCGATATGCCGATGATATAGTCATCCTGGCGGGTTCCCTGGAAGAACTTGGTACAATACTCGGGGACTTGAACAGCGCCTCACAACAAGTGGGTCTTAAGATGAACATGGACAAGACGTAACTCATGTCGAATGTCCATGTCTCACCCGTACCGGTTGTTGTTGACGGCGCTGCTCTCGAAGTTGTAGACGAATACATTTACCTAGGACAAGTGATCCAAATGGGTAAGTCCAACTTCGAGAAAGAAGTCACTCGTAGAATCCAACTCGGATGGGCTGTGTTCGGGAAACTACGTCATATCTTGTCGTCCAAAATGTTACCTCAGTGCCTGAAGTCGAAGGTGTTCGAGCAGTGTGTGTTCCCAGTGATGACATATGGATCCGAGACGTGGTGCTTCACTGTTGGCCTAATGCATAAGCTCAGAGTCGCGCAGCGGGCTATGGAACGAGCTATGCTCGGTATTTCTCTACGCGATCGAATAAGAAACAATGAAATCCGTAGACGAACGAGGGTGACCGACATAGCTCAGAGAATTGGCCGGCTGAAGTGGCAATGAGCTGGGCACATAGTTCGAGGAACTGATAACCGTTGGGGAAGGAAGGTCACGTCACGTCTCGGAAAAAGGAGCATAGGACGCCCCACGACCAGGTGGACTGACGACCTGAAAAAGACAGCGGGCATCCGCTGGATTCGGAGGGCTCAGGACCGGTCAGAGTGGCGCAAGTTAGGGGAGGCCTATGTCCAGCCGTGGACCTCCAAAGGCTGATGGATGGATGGATGGATGGAACTAGCAAATGCACTCGTTTTCCTTCAGAAAAACTACCGTATGCTTAGAGCACCTACATTGTTTTATCACTGGGTTTTCCTGGTTCTATTAATGAATAAGACATGTATTAATTTGTTACTTTTTTATTTATGGATGGATCGCAATGAAACGAACTTTAAACATTAAGTAATGTTTACTGAAATACATTAGTGAAAACCGAAACGAAATTAGCGAGTGCAAACGCACAGACAAACAAACAAAAATTTTAATAACTTTTTTTGGATTATATTCCATTGATAAAGGCCCCTAATAATAGTTATATTTGTATATATGTTTCATCATAATTATGATTGAATTAAGATTATCTAACGGAAGTAAACAATACTTCCCGATTTTCAAATTACATTACAGAACAATCAATTACTTACGATCGCTTTGTGATAACAGCATAATATGCCCGCATGACATAGATCATAGATCACGGTATAGTTTTAGCTAGCATTAGATTAAATTTGGTTTCAAATTTGCAAGTTAAACATCGTAAGCACATTAAGAGTTTCGTTAATTAATGCGTTTAACCTCAATTGCTCGTGACGCAGCGTGTTAACCTTGATGACAGATTACCGAGGCAATGCCGTTAGATCCGTCATTCTGGAGATCCAACTTAGCTTCAACAGTTCTTGTACGATAGTATGTTTTTTTGCCTTTTATAACTTAAACCGACTGTTGAATATTATTTCTATTCGGTTGTGGAGCAAGTCGAAATACGGGTTCCTTGTTTGTCTTTTTCTGTCGGAAAATGGCTGGTACTGTCTAGAAAGAAAGAAAAAATAATTATTTACGCGCAGTTCAATACAAGGTAATGTAAAAAAATTAATACAAATATTTTCTGATCCATCACCTAAAATAATTTAATCTATAATATACTTACATTATAATTGGTCGCTTTCTATACATTCAGGATATAATTATGGAAAAACTATTATTTGGGGCCTTTATTATTGCAATGGAACCCAATACAATAAATGTTAAAATTTTTGTCTGTTTGTTTGCGCTAATCTCACAAACAGCTAAACCGATTTCTTTACGATTTTCACTTATGTATTGCAGTACGTACCACTTAATATTGAAAGTTACTTTTATTGCAATCCAATCATAAATAAAAAAAGTAACAAATGAAAATCTCAGTCCTAAAACAATACAGGTGGTAAGGTATACATAGTTTTTCTAAAGCGAAGCAAGGGCAATTTGCTAGTTAAGGAATAAAAGTATAAAAAAGAAAACAAAAAATTAAAGAAAATTATTTAAAAAATATATCAGAATATTTAGGTATTAAAAAACACAATATTTGCAAAAGTTTGAATATCTGCTGCAATGTCACTTAAATGGCTTTGACCCGGCGATTTTTAGTGGGGCCAAAAGAATTCACCCTGTATTCATTTATCAGCTGTAGTAGTTACACTTTCAAGCATAGCTAGAGCTAATAATATCCATTGGTGACCCTATCTCTGTTTGTAACGGAAAAAATGTGCCCCACACCTCCACATTGCTCCAATGCGAATCAGTGAAAAGATTAATGGATAAGGATATCAAAAATGCTGTCAGTTGATAAATTTTGGGCAGAAGTCTCTAACAGGTAAAAACCAATTATTCTATCAGAAACAAGGCGTTGCGGCAAATTAATTCTTAATTTAATATATTGAAATACCCAGAAAAAACTTGATGAAGCTGCAGCGTGTTTTTCCAGGTCGCCGTACAATTGCTCCAGAAAAAGTAATTATACGGCGAGGTGCAGAAATGAAAGAAATACATTAGCATGTTAATTGGCGGCCCATTAGACGCTAACTTTTAGGTCGCTTTGAGCTACGTGCAACCTGTTTCAGTGGAAAACAACGTTATATGAATAAGGCTAGAAATGCACGTGTTGCGTTTTAACTTTTTTATTGCTTTCTGTATCAGAATTAACGGGTTACGTCAAGATGAGTTATCTCATTGAAATTTGTTTACGAAAAGGGAGTGTCATTAACGAAGAGCTGCCAAGTAGGAACTAAAGCCATCTGGCTCTTCAATTTTAACTTTTTTGTCCAGTATATTCAACGCAAATCTGGTGTGGGGTGGATTTTACACATTAATAATGATGTTAGTACTAACCATGTATATACTGAAGGTATTGACGCAGTGAAAAACGTGAATCGTGCTCATGGCTAAACTTAGTTTCGTTAAGCAACTGTATACGTGTTGTATGGTATATTAAACCGACTTATGAAGCCTCGTAACAGTGTTTCTTTCATATTATTAAAATATTAAAAATACTTTTTACCCGTAATAGAAATGCAGCTTATGTGGGATTTATAAAAAAATTCATTAAGCGAAAATGAAGGCATGCTATTAACAAAATCTAAGAATTGAAAAAGAAGTCCTAATATGTTATCCCCGTGCAATATTTAGTAACATTTCTTACAGCATATACTTACTACTATACAGATATGTTTAATTACTTCAACATAATAAGCAGCCATTAAAAAGCATGGATTTGTTGTAGAAACTAAGAAGTGAAGGCTATAGTCCAGGGCAAGAGACCCCACTATGACTACATTGTAAATAACTCAAGAGTGTGCACCCTGCATTTACGATGTTTGATACAAATGATTCGATAAAATAAAGGTGCGTGCAGCAATTCGCACTCTAGCTAGCATTCACGAGGCCGCCGTTCAATCCGCTAGGTGATAAGTGATTATTGTTGTGTCATATGCCATAATCGTACCGCGTAATACACGACGAGGAAAAACGTCTATAGGTACCTGTATTTTTGTAATAGGACACTCACGACCTTTGACTACTCCTTATTAGTATGGACCTTTATCTTATTTCGAACAATGAAACTAAACAGTAATATTCTATTGTATTTCGGAGCTAAAGAAAGTTTTCTTGTATCTTGTTTCTCTATACATAAACATGGCAATATACCCTGTGTAAAATACTTAGAAGAACAGTTAAAATATTACATACGATTCGAACTTCGCAGCTGACAACAAACAACAAAGTAAGCTTCACATTCGCTAGTCACTTTTCCGCTGTAAATAATGTCGTCTTTTTCTTTTCTATTACCGGAATTTTTTCCGTTACGCTATAAGACGCTTTCGCTAATTACTTCGCCTTTTCTGCTAAAAGAGATCCTGATCCCTAATTGGATCACATATTTGTTTGTTTAGGGTCATGGATGCAGCTTCATTGTACAAATTAAGTGAATTATAAGTGTTTCACTGCTAGGTTCGGGTCGTCTCCCATACGAATGACCACCACGTTGCCAAATGCAAATCAGAAAGTTTTACAGACCTTTAAAGTCATTATGGAAATCTATTAACTAAGGGGCTCTATTAATGAAGTGGGATAGTCCAAACTTTGAAAACTTCCATAAATTTTGAGACAATCATCAAAAATGTATAGTTTAACAGCTTGCTTATTAAGATTTTTGTAAAGACAATACATTTATTTAATTTTTTTTACTCGTTACATTACCTTGACTTGTATGTATCTATGTATGTATGAATGTAGCGGAATCTTTGTATTACATTTTCATCAACTTCAGAATGTACAAATCGTTTAAAATTTTGCATACATATAGAGAACCAATGGCATACAATAATTTCATACTTAACATTTTCTCATTAATCTATCACAAAAAAAAATTATCGTCATAAGTTATAGTTTATATGACGGCTGAAAATTGACACATTGTGAACATTGTCGGATATTACCTCTGGAAAAAAAAGTTTAAAAAAGGTTGTGCATATCAGTTGTTGAAAGCACCTCACGCTTTTTTATGTTAAAGCTAACTTTTCTGTTAGTTACTTTATCTTATTTTGTTCAATAAATTATAGTATACAGAATTAAAGGATTCCCTCTCATTTTTTCTTTCTCTTTCTCTTGATCACAAACAGTATATTTTAACATTATTTCCAATTTTTTTTAATTAATTTTTGCAATTTATTTTTTAGTTCATATTTCTACGAAAGCGTGTTTTTAGTTTTTTTTAACTACATTTTTTCAAATCATTAAAATGTTCATTGTAAGATGGAAATGATTATGCAATATGATCCAATAGTATTGTGCCGCCCGAAGGCTTCTGATAAGGGTCAACGACAGCTATCTAAAGATAACGAAACCGACGGCTTAACGAACCCTCCGAATACGACATCGCAAAATAAATTTGTGCGATCATCCACCGAACTAACGATTGCACCCAAGTTTTTTAACTCGGTCGATCACTTACGGTTGGCGTAAGCCGTCCGACTGTGAACGCTGTTAACTGTAACCCGGGAATAGGTGACCCAATTGATCGAACAATTGATTGAATGAATAAAACGGCCATTTATAAGTTCTGTTAAAATGTTTAAAGGCTGTTCTGTTAATTTGTATATCTTTAAAGAAATAAATAAATGCTCACATACTCACATTGTTTTTTTTTAATGGAGGAAATGGGTCACTTAGTTCTATTTTGAAATAAAATAGGTTTCTAAAATCATTTAGTATTGAGTGACCCAAATAGTATCTTTTCATGTCGACTATTTTTAAACCAAAGCCATGTTAATGATGCATAAAGATAGGTTAACACAAATAATAAAATAAAGAGAAATGTTCATAAAGGCAATTAATTCCTATATTTAATTTTGGAATATATATTATCAAAACTTTTTAATAATATGCTATAAAAATATTTTTATACACTGAAGTAATAATTTTAAAGCAACATATATAACAAACCGATATACAAATTCATTGAAACAAAACTGTTACAAACTTTGTTTCATATAAAATGCAGCTAACCATCAGAAATTTATCGTCTCATAGACATCTACTGCGCAATTCCGAAGTTCTCAAGGCAATTCGACTGGCGTAAGGAGTCATTATCAAATCGCAACTATTAAATGGGTCCATTCGGTATAGAGGGTTCTGAGATTGATGGGCGGTGGGTTTCACGAGGTCGTTCCATTTAGAAATACAAATGGCCAACGTGTTCTGCAAATCGGATCGGCTGCGGAAACTGCTAAAATTATTGGCTTCGTTAAATATTCTATTAATCTCCGGTCTATTCACTTTTGAGGGGAACGTATAAGAGGATGTCAATTATAAAAGGCGGTATTCGTACAAATTCAAATATTCTTTTCAAGTATTTTTATATTGGATGTAAAAACTTATCTTATCGGGCGCTTGTTTATTTGTGTGTGTGTTCGTTTACTACACGACGATATATAGTATAGTATATATATATATATATATATATGTGGGAGATGGTCATTAGTATAGACGTGAAACGAAACTCAGCACGATATCCGAGTGATGGCAGCACCGCCGCGATAACGTAGATACTCGGCTAACATCGTGCTACAACAGAGCCTAGCCAGTGGAGTGACGCCGGATGGAGTCACAGGTTACATTCTGCGGTCGAAGAGATCGGTTCCTCCGCACTGGGAACTGTTACTGGTTTCGTTTGCCCGGTGTGAAGTGTTTGTGAACAATTAATTAAAAGTGTTAAACGATTATACGCCCACGCTATGTTCGACAATGCTGCTAAAACTACTGGCATCCCTGACATATATATATATATATATATATTTTCCTATCTCTAACTTCCTCTCTTCGACCGTAAATTATTTTTACGTGTTTCTGTTGCAGTGTCATAAAACTAGCCAGCCACTTTATTCTTATGTCCTTTAACATTCAATTGCATTACAAATATGTCTTCGGTTTCATGCAAAACTCTATTTGGTTTTTGATTCCTTCCTAATTTAATCTGATACTTTTCAATATTTTACTCGTAATAAACTCATTTGACCCAGCTGTGACCTCGTAGGCTTCACTCGCTAACTTAAAAGTCCATAAAGATTTCCATTAGCACTTAAATACATTACGAAACATTGCCTTGATAATATTATTTTCATTAAATGGCGACCGTTAAGGCGGAACTCATAATAACAGGCCCGTAGTAGGTACATATATAAATAAATTACCTAATACGTTTATAAGTGTTTTGTAATTCGAGCTCCTGCTTGGTTGTGGTGGTTTGCGGTATTCTGAGGTTTTCAATCGAAACTAATTCACAGAAGATAAATGAGAGGACTGACTTCCCATCAATCCGACTACGAGGTAATGATCGGAGCTCCTCTCGGTTCCACTGATCATTGCCTGGTAAGATCTGCTGTGCTTTTGATGCGCCCCGAGTGGTCTTTACTGAAATGCGTCAAGTTTGGCAGTACAAGTTAGCAGACTGAAATGATCTCAAGGAATTTCGAGGTTCGTATTCTTGGAGGAAACTCTGTTTCGCTTAGATAGATCTAGAGATATACACTGATCTAAAAGCCGATGTAATACGACTTGGCATGGATTGTTTTATTCCCAACTCCTTGGTATCCATCGTTGGAAAAAATCAGTCATGGTAATAATGATTCTGATCAGTGTCATCTAGTTACAAGCAGGCAGCTTACTAGAGCTGAGTATCAGCGCAAATGTAAGGTTACGCCGCAGAATTTGAAATAGAGCTTACCGCCCTCAGTCGGTTAGCAAAGACGCAAATGGCCAGGAAAAAGCCAATTTCATTGGCAGAATTGACGAGCGACTGGTTGAGTACCCGTCTGGGAATCGTGAATTTTGGTCACTGGCCAAGGTTGTCGAGGGAAACTTTTGTCGATTACTTCCATCACTGCATAACTGGATGACTCCGTCGTTCACATGATGAAGAGAAAAGTTGAATGCCTCGGTTACCCTCTTTGCGTCTAACCCGACTCTTGACGACAGGAGGGGCTATACTGACGAACAGCACGCGGTATGAGAGCCCATTGTATTACATTATTTTAAGATAAAGGTCTATGAAATGAACTCTACAGTGTCTCGACGTCAACCAATAGAGTGAGCAGGATAACATTTGAGCAGTGGAATTGAAGATAATTATAATATATATATCTTATACATCAAGTATCGAAAATGTCATTGAATATTAAAAATAATCAAATACAATATGGGTGTTTGTAATGTTATATTTGTGTATGTCTATGCCACCCGCACCTCAGTGAATCCTATTGCGGGGTGTGAATGTGTAAACGTTTATTTTTTATTTTTTTTACCTCATTCAAATGACCTTAGGTAATGGGACAAATCAAACGCATCTGATCTTTTCCGATAATATATATATCTATATATACAAGTACGACTGCAAATTATATTTTAATATTTTTAAAATCGTAATACCTGAGCTATATATCTATAGATTAAATCATGATACTTTTTTTGATTAAAAAAAATATGTCCAGCATGAATACTCTTCTATTATCGAAGGTAAGAAACCGGTTCGTAACTTATACTAAAGCGTTTGAAACGAATGAGGCGCAGTGTTTGTTTGATTAGGCATTAGATACATGACGTCATGTGCATGGTGTCGCTATTGGGAAACCGCTTAGTGAGTATGAAAAATAAACATACGGTGTACTATTGCTATAAAAACTGCTGGTTGAAAATATTTTAGATCCAATATCGTAAGTTATGTTAAGTTTTTTTCAATTTTCGTTTTCTGATGTCATTTATTGATATCAAATTTACCCAATCTACTTAATTAACCTACATTTAACTTTTCGTAGATATTTGAAATAGGATATTAATTAAAATATCCAATTATTCTCAAACCGTTATAATAGATAAAATTATTTAAACGTGTCTTAAGATAGTTTAGGTTTTATATTTACTCAAAATTGGAATATATTGAACCTATTAACGATTTAATTTTGTATTTGCAGTTTATGATCAGACACTAATGGCAAAAGCTATGTACAGTGTATGCTTATTACTTACGTTGTGATTTATGTCAATATTTTCACTGATACGCTTAGCGAGTAATGTATTTGAAGTACATTCCTTGAGTGTTTCAATTTTATTTATTATTAAAAAAGTACACTTAGTAATCAGTCCCATTTCCAAACCGTATGTTTACATAAAATCGCATATTGGAGAACTTAGCCCGGCAAGTGGTGGAGCGACTTATTGCCAAGTCTCGTTATCGTGTGATATTGATCGCCGAGTGTTCGTGTCGGTAATTTTGTCACAACTTGCGGTAATTGGTTTTGTGCAGTCTCCAATGCAAATAGTATTCCTATCAATTTCAACAGTTTACGCACTGCAATGCCGCCGGAACGAAAATCCGTTTGCTATGTAAATTATTTTTAACTGGAATACGAGCGAACATGGCTTTGCGTTCATGAGCGCAGGTTGTGGTAGGATTTCGGTTTTTTTATGGAAAAAATTGTTTATTTAATCGATTCGGTTTAGCTTCTCATTTTATTTTTAGTTAAGATGAAAACATTTTTAATTGTAAGAGATGACATAATAAGGTTTAATTATAGTCCTGAAATATATATAAATAAATTAATACAATTCTAAGTGATCGCTTTCTGTACATTAAGGACATATAAGAAAAATATTACTAAGGGCCTGTATTACCATAGCAAAAGTTGATAAAATATTTGTCTGTTTGTTCAAAGTACGTTTCATTACAATCAATTCATAAATTAAAAAGTTATAATTTATTATTATTATTATAGTTATATATTTCTAATTTATAGAACGTAAAAACTCAGTCCTAAAACAATGCAAGCGCAATTCTAAGCGTAATCTGTAGCTTTTCTGAACTAAAGCCAGGGGAAGTCTGCTAGTATTACAATAAGTATATTATATTACGATATTTTTTTAGCACATATATATTCTGGCTGATTTTCTGCTAAATGTTTCGGTACTGTAATACTAATTATTTCAATGCTACCATCTGCTATATTTATGTTACTTATTCATGAAACGCGTTGTAGAGATTAGCGGCCGAGCAAAATGAATTCTGCGACAGGCTCTAAAGTAAATCTCAATGATATATAAATGTAAAAACTCAGTCCTAAAACAATGCAAGCGCTATATATATATATACATACATACATACATATATCGCACCCTTACAATGAAAGGGCCTTAACTCAAAAATTGTAATTTATGGGAAATGTTGAAGAAAGTTTTCAAAAATGTATGATCTTGAGTAAATTTAAAGAGACTGATGTACGAGGTTTTCCCTTTTTCACTTTCTCACTCATAATTCGGGCTCTTTTTCACCATGGGGTTTTAAAGTAGGCTTTTTTAATTAAATTTATAGTAAAATCTGGAATTTCAGGAATTTTGAGTTAAGTCACTTCCATTCTAAAGGTGCGATATAACTATTTGTACCAGATACTACTCTGATAAACAAACCACCAGTTCTGCGAATACAGTTATAATTTTTTTTTATCACATTTACAACCATTCCATTTTTAACGTCTGTATTACATTTACGAAACTAGTTACGAGAGTTACAAAACTTGCTTGTAGAAATATTAGAACACAATACATTTGCATTGGCAAACAACTCTGACACGTAGAATGTCATCATCAACTTTCAATACTATTTATACTACTACGACAAAGCCAGTTGCAATAGATAAAATTAAGTGTTCCAGCTTCCACTTCCATTTCCCAGATCACATCGTTTCAATTACTTATCGAATTTGTAAAACATTTCCGATCGGCGGAACCGACGTTTTAAACGGTAGCCGTGAAGCAGAGCGGATATCCCAATCCGCGTCGTGTTTATCACCAAGTACGGTCACGTAGGAATGATTTACGGGCCGAATGAATCTGAGAGACTAACTTTATACTGGTGTATTACATTACATTAGTTTGCTTTTTATTAAAACTAATTGTGTCCGAATTTTGATACGTGAAATTTTACTTAATTAAATAATAGGTGCATTTGGTACATTCACTGTTAAATGAATGTGAATAGTATCTTGGGGTCTTAATCGGGTATATTTATTTTGGCTATTAATCATTGTGTGTTCTGCTGACCAATTGACTAGGCAACAGCGCTTGTTACCTTTCACTGGAGGTCGCTCCTTTATCTGGCACCTTTTTTGTTTTCGAGGGGGAATCATCAAAACGTACCCGGTGGCATGGGAGCGATACAAGGTTATGTGGGATTTTGAACGCGCTAAAAAGTGGCCTTCCTCAGCGCTATGTACAGGACTCCGAGATCTCTAACGGAACACAACCGAAGTCCTGAACGCGTGCGCTGCCGAGCTCTGCTCGTGATGAGCCTTTGGTAACCCCTCAAATTCTGATGTTTATTCACTGTTGGTAGCACTCATGCACATCTTTAGGAAAAGATCATAACAGGAATAGATAGCACTGTCTATGTCATTGTTCTTAAATTAATCGTGAAATATTTAAGCGTGTTTCAGGTACAGTGAGCCAAAAGTTTCATCGCTTTCATTTTGGCCAGCAATGCAAGTATCTAGATCACGTCATTTATTATCAAATAATGCTCACGGCACTGATGAATACTTGAGGTGGAGACATTAGATGGACCATTTAAACCATTCTCCAAATTCACACTATTATTACAACATACAAATGCTATTGTTGTTACGGTGATGCATATAAAAATAATAAATATATTAAAATTATGGTCCACTCTATACTTTAAGTAGTTCCGAATTAAATAGCGTGTACTAATTTCCCGGCGCGTCCGTTCGATTGGAACCAGGAAGTCATAATTACGTCCAAGGGTCTGACTAATCGATTTTTTCTTGGTTTTCTTCCAGTAAAGATTTTCATCTATATAAAGGTACTTTACAACTTTTTGCAACAAAACTTTTATTGTTGTAAGTTATTAATCTATAGAACTACATAAATCTGAAGATTATATCTGAACATTTAATTTTATTGTCATATTTTGTGATAATTTTTTGTTTTGTGACTCACAGACCGCAATTCCATGAAATGAAAAGCTAAGAGGTAAAGAATATATATGTATATAGAAATTATGGTTATCATAAAAATTTAAACCATTATTTTCGTATTTCTTTGGTAGGGATATTAATTTATTTCTTCTTTTCATCTTCTTTCCATATGTGTGTGCCATAATAGTACTTAAGTTTTTCATAATTTATTACTCGAACCTGTCAGTCAATTATTTTATATACCTACTAATATTATAAAGAGAGAGTGCGAATTTTGTGATTTTGTTTATACCCATGCGAAAAGTAATCTCCGAAACCACGGCATATATTTGGAAATTATTTTACCATTTGAAAGTAACATTACTCTGGATGTAAATAGGCTATGTAATAAAATTCTAACTGATCGCTTTCTGTACAATAAGGATATATGAGAAAAACTACTGTTAGAGGCCTTAATCAACACAATAGAACCCAAAATAATAGTCGTTAGAATTTTCGTCCGTTTGTCTGTGCGTTTGTTCGCGCTAATCTCAGAAACGACTAAACCGATTTCGTTCTGGTTTTCACTAATGTAGCAGTAAACATCACTTGATACCTAAAGCTTGTTTTGTTGTAATCCGTCGATAAATAAAAATGTCCAAATTAATATTATGATTTGTAAATAATAGAACTTTTAAGCGTAAGGCGTACTTATTTTGAAACTAAGCGTAATTATATTTTATTCAGTTTGCTAGTAAATAAATAAAATTGGAATATTTGCTATCAGTGTTTCATGTGGGTTGTTTATCAAGATTGTTAGGGAATTATGTTCATTTTGAATTTGTTTTGTAAAATCACATTTAAATAAATTGTAGGATCCGACAAGTGAGTCCTGATAACTCAGATTTGAACCGTTAATGTTAAGTTAATATGTATTGCTAGCCATCAACGCTTCACTTCAGAAACCCGTAAGTTACGTAAGTTTAGAAATAGTACTTGCATTCATTTAAGGATGGATTTTTCCTTGTTTTATGAATTATACACATATAGATGTATTGAAATTGCTGCAGCCAGGAAGTGAAAATTTTATGTACTATCCATTTAATATAATGTCTCAATATTTTTCTGTTGTCGTAGGTCTGTAAGAGCAAAAATTAGGAGAAAGATTATTCCTTCATTATTTTTATGTCGTAATTCCAAAAAACTGAGGTAAGGTCAGTGTATTGGTCTATGGACTTAATGACTGTACTTTGAGAGGAAAGCCAAGCCCAGAACTAACTGTTATATAAATATGTAATATTCGACCATTCTCTAATTCTAATGATTATAATTAAGAAAAAAAATTGCATTAAACAGTCTAGCAAAAAGGATCATTAAATAACAATGTAACTCCAAGAAATGAAGCACTAAAACTACTTTTCACGGAGCTGCAACACAAAAATGGAATTAAACCGTTGGTTCTAGTTTCCTTTGTCGCCAGCCTGACGCCAGATCCTTTGAACCCTATTAATTCACTCTCCCGTCTCAACACCGAACAACAAGGGGTGAAAGTAATGCTAAACATTAGAATAATTGTTAACAAAGGTAACAAAAGCCGTCGCAGTAATTAAATGCTACCTAATTGTTAGATTTTATTATGTATTTTTAGATTTTATTATGTATTTTTGGGAACATAGGATCAGATGACATTTACCGAGTCACAGACGGTCTGGTTCTTGGGAGGAATTAAGACGTTTTTAATATTTTAGTTTCTATTTATTCCTTCCTAATATTCACAATAATCATAAAATAATAGATTTAGTTAGATAGATAGATTCTTTATTTGTAAGGTAAAGTTATACAGACAAAAAGTACAATAATAATATTTATTACATTCCATTTCCATTGCACTTGATAATCTAATAAATTATGAAGCGATCATAGCCATAGCTCATATTATTTGTCGATCGTAAGTGCTTTCAATTCGTAATTTCCATGCTTAGACTAGTTGTTAAGGTGATTTATTGATTACAATTATCCACGGGAGCTTAATCTTTATATTAAGTATTTTTTACAACTTAATTCTCGACAAGCAAACTGCCCTCGCTTCGCTTCAAAATAGCATCTGCATTGTTTTAGGACTAGGGTATTCTCGTTCCTTGAATTAGAAATACATATATTAATTCATAACTTTTTTATTTATTTATGGATTGCAATGAAACAACTTTAAGTATTAAATGACGCTTACTGCAATATATTGTTAAATACCAGAACGAAATTGGTAAGGCCGTTACTTAGATTAGCGCGAACAAACACACCGACAAACAGATAAAAATTCTAACTAATTGATCAGTTTTTGTCTAAAAACTTTAATTTCTAATGAATTTAGGTTCCAAAACATACAATTTAAAAAATAGAAAATCCAATTTATGATTTCCATTTTCAGTAATTTTTCAGTGTTTTATTCCATCAAATTTGAATCACTTCGTCAGCATGGTGAAGTTAAAGTACTAGTAATTAGAGCAATTTTATCGTGACAGTAATAATGTACAAACGGCATGCAACATTAATGACGGATACAAAGCAAATACTACAAAAGAATGCATGAATCGTAATTGGTTTTAATACTTCCAATCTGGAAATTTTGAACTGAAAAATGAATCGCATTGTCTACCATGCGATGCATTAAAGGCGATTATGGAAGCTGATGACTCTAAATCTATGGCAGAGTTAGCAGCAGCTTTCGATGTTAGCATCAAAGCTTTCATTTGCTATAATTTAGCAGGGCAAAAAAGTAAGCCAAATAGGTGTCACATGAATTGAATGATCGCCAGTGGGATGCGTGCATTGAGCCATAAATTTCATTACTTTATAAACACAGAAACGAAGAGATTTTGAACCGCATTGTAACTTGTGACGAAAAATGGGTTCTATTTAACAATCGTAAGCACTCATCATGTTGGCTGGATCCTGGTTTAGCACCTAGGCAATGCTCTTAATGAACTATGTACTACGAAAAACTGAACATGATGACGGAGAAGTTCGCAAATCTTCAGCCAACTTTCTTAAATCGCTTGTCCCTGCTACTCTTACACGACATCATGCAGCCTCACACTGCACAAGAAACGGATTAGAATCTATGACAGCAAAAGTTTTCTATCATTTTCCGCACTCCCTACTCTATGAGATCTTGCAACTTTTTCTAAAATTGGAACACCTTCTTGGCAAGAAAAAAAATCATCAACCTAATGATAGTACAAAAAACCTTTGAAGAGTTTGTTGCATTCTGTTCATCTAACTTCTTCAAAAAGGGCTTGACAAATTGTTACTACACCGGCAAAGATGTATCGATAACATGAATGAAAACCTCGCTCAACAGAAATAAAAAGATACAAAAAATAATTATTCTCATTTTTTGTATACAAAACGGCAACTTCATAATGTAAAGAATACTATATTTGGCAAAATAAATAAATGTTGCTGTTCCTATATCATGTTTTATCTTTGTATGCAACGATGCACATTTCGAGCTCCCTTATAACTGCCAAGAATGTAGTCACCCCTAAATTCGACTCCTGTCGCACTCCAGATAATCGAAGGAATCTAAGAGAAAAGTCAAGAAAACATGAACGAGCTTCGAAGCATACCAAAATTTAGGTTAGCAAGACTTTATTTTATATGTTTCCGCAGTCACGCACGGGTGATACGTGTACGCCGGGGCGTCTTCTCGCGTCCCCATTTTACCTCTCACAGCGGCGACCAGCTGCGTCAGCGGCCTTGCCACAGTCTGCTTGCAACGCTTTCGACTTACACGTGTCGTTGTTAAACATATTTATTTCTTCTTTATTCTTTTTACTGTTCTGCTTTCTCTCTTGGTTCCCCTATTTCTAAATAAACGTAGCTAAAGCATTGAACAAAATATGGCACAGCGACTTGATATGTAAGCTTAACCAAACAGGAGTGTCGGACAGACTCGTGCACATCATACGAGATTTCTTGTCGAATTGCAGATTCTATTACACAGCTAAAGGCCCACTATCTTCTATCTCTCTGTACTACTGTATAGGCTAATAGCAGCCCGCCCCGGCTTCGCACGGGTATACTTTATCAATAGTTTCCGTAGCGTATGCTATGAAAGAAATTTTAAGCAAATTTTTTTAAACCTAGGTTCACATTACTGAAGTTTTAGCAAGGATTCTTTATTTTTTCTAGTAATAAATATAGACTGTGTTACTCAAGGGTAATGTAGCATTCTAATGATAAAAGAATTTTTAAAATCGATTCAGTAGTTTTTGAGTTTATTCGTTACAAACATACAAAAATACAAAGCTTTCCTCTTTATAATATTAGTATAGATACACTAGCTACAATATATGCCCAAATATCCAAATGTGGAGCTAGCGCTCCTAGCTAACAAGTAATAATGAATTAAATTGAAGTATATTTAAACTTTAAAAATATGTTATGCCTAAGTTTCGTATGGTTTTATAAGTTAGATACCTAATATTCTCCAATTTATTCCTAAAAAATTTAGTAGGTACTCACTTTTTTATTATTTTGACTTGGGTCATGTCAGCTTAGCACAGATGACCGCAATTCTAATCAAATAATATTTTGTAAGGATAATGAGGCCGCTGTCCTTAAAATAGAAAGTAATTATTAAAATAAATGTGCCTACTTAGGTAACATATCATTACCGTATTCATCGTAATTTGTTATACAGATCCAATACTTTTGAAAAGCGAAACACTTTATTTATTTATTAAACTATTTATGCACAGAGATAATAAAACTTAGCGCTGCGGAACCAAAGGTGATGATATATATGTTGGTCTTTTACTTCCATTTATTATAAGGACATGCCATCAAAATTACATTGTGTTTGCGAATTGTTGCTAAATTGATCAATATTAAGTCAATAACAATGTATTCTGCTGAATGACACTTGATACTATTAACGAAACGTAATAACGATTTTCCATTATTGTTCGGTGACTTTATTAATTAACAATGAAATAAAATTATATAATTATTATATAATTATTAAAATTACATAATTTACTCGGAATTGAAATATTATTAAGACTTTATATGTATACTAGCAGTACTTGATCTCGGAGAAATTGGGAAACAACATTTGATCATAAAAACTGATATAAACTAAAGCCATTATGTCAGGAATATGGATACGGTATATTCTATATATGGTTCTGATATATTAATACAAATATAAAATTATAACGATTCTCTATGTAGACATTTTATTTCATCTTATCTGGGCCATGGACAAAAAAAATATATTGAACTGCTTACACGTGAAAATGCCACATAGAGATGACCGTGTGAGAAACACGGACTTGTAACATTTACACCGTAAGATTGGGATGTCTGACTTTGCGCTTTATTAATACTCGTAGTGATAGCAAACCAGACATTGACCAGACATTCTACGCATTTGAAACGAAAGGGAAAGTTGTTAAGTATAAGGAATTCTACGATTAATAAAACGTTTACAAGCCATATTCAGTAAATATGTTCGCTTCAATATCATTTTGTTGTTTTTTCAGTTAATCCACTGCCCTTGCATTAATTTGGAGGTCACAGATTTCGCAGTAAATTAAAAGTACGTTGATGTTAGTGACTATTTTTATGAGCGGGAAGTTCACGTACTGTTAATAAATTCAAAGAGGTTGTTAACTGAGGCGTTGTTTTAGTCGACCACTTGGATTTTTTGAAGACGATAGGAAGAAGTAACCGAATTATGCCTTTTTCTTGTTTCATGATTGTATTTATCACTTTTCTGCTTGTACATTTTTTTTATAAATATTAAATTACTATAAAAATATGTTGACTGCCTACGGTGAGTACATCTATTTTTAAATGTTTTTACACGGCCCCTAGTGAAGTTAAAAAAACGTATGTGCGAAACCGTCAATAGTTTTTAGCACAGCGAAACATGAAGTATCTCGGACGATGCCTAAAAGTATTTATAAATGATAGCATTAATTCTTACTGTATAAACACATCTCATTACATTTCTTGACAACACATAAAACACTAAACAGAACTATCTAGTTCTGAGTGAGATAATCAATTAATAACTTCATCCTCGTGCAATCAAAATTCGTTCATCGGTTTTTGCGTTTTAATTTAAAAAAATATTGTAAAGTCTATCGTAATATTTGAATGCCCCCTAATCGAAATTTTCATGAAATACTCAATGTAATATTGAACTTGGAATTTTAATTGAAATTAGTAAAATATATCAATGTTCAATCAATTGGTAAAGATTAATCGGTTGGATAATAAAATCGTAATCAAATAGAAATACTAAGTTTTACACTATGTAGTGATTAAACTATAGGCACTTGAGCAGTGTTAAATTCTTCTTGTCATAATAGAAATTAGTATCATAATGGTATCGCTGATAACTTGTACACTTGGGATTTCAATTCCAGCATCTAAGTGGAGTGTGTTATTGCATTATTCACTTCCAAAGTATATAAAGTCAGTGAAAAAACGCGATCTTAGAACATATTTTCATTAAAATCTATAACTGTTCTACAATTGTTAAAACCTAGTTAGTGATTACTTAGTAAGTAGCTACTAAAATGCACATAATTTAGAATGATTAGAAGTATTTACAGGATTTGGAGTAAACCAATTTGTGGTAGAATATTGAGTACTATTAAAATTGAATACACCAACCTCTTTACCAACCTATCAAGCGCACAAAGAGAATAAAACGAGTACCATGAATCATGAATATTATATTGTTACGTACGAAATTTACGAAGTTTCGAAAAGTCCCAACGTTATAAACGTAATTAATATGAAAAAGGTATTGTGTTAACAATTATTATAAGAGCGCTGCATTGTATCGTAAAAATAACGTAATTTTATATGTATAACATACTCACACGCACTCGTAATTTTGTTAGAATGGTTCTGTAAATTTTTCGAGGCTTAGTTACAAAATTATATATCTCATTTTGCTTGGTTGTTCCGAATGTGTATGTGTTGTGTATTTGCTTTTAAAAGCCGAATTTTCAAAAAACATTTTGGAGAGTTTTTGAAGTTTCCACATCCAGTGATTTCAGAGTTTAACAATCCGTAGACCCGTCCCCTAAGTATAGTCATTTTACGGATTATTTATTCGTGAATTCAAGTCAATAATGACAGCGAATTAGATTTAACCGTACAAACTTTCATATTCCGTCAACCCATTATTATTATCTGTTTAAAAAATTCTTAAGCCAGTTTGTTAGTAATTAAATAATTATATGTATAACAACTTTCCAATTATTTCATACGGAAAGTGCTATTTTTTGATGTAATGCAATTTTCACACAAAAATCCACACACACATACTTAATACACACTGTATAACATAAAAATGTTACATTTATCTGTTAATAATTTAAAGTAAGAATTTTTGCAATAAATATATCACACACAAGAAATAAAGTGAAAATTTCTCTTGATCTGTAAAAAAGATAAATTAGTCTTAAAAAATATAAAAAAAAGCTTCATATAATAGGAAATCTACAGAAAAATATATTTGAGCTCGCACTTGTGAAGAAAATACTAACGATTGAAAGAGCGATTGTGAAAAACTTTTGTTGTTATGAGTACAATAACTTAATACTTACCTTAGAATTATTTTTTCTGGCCATGTTTTCTGTTATTTATTTTCTGAAGGTATAATATTATCGAAATTAGAAACTTGGTTTTAATATTTAAACGATTTTGATCTATTGTTTGTTGGAAATTAAATATTTGGCTATAAATTTGTGTGTGACCATTTAAAATTTAATAACTGTTCCTCGTTAACATCTGGCTAATAAATAAAAGTCTGGACTTGAAGCGTGTACAGTTTATTTTAGAAAAAAATCCAATATATTAATTTGTTTAAGGTTGTGGCGAGTCCGGAGGGCGAAGAATAAAAAGGCCGTAGCGATGTATTTTTTTGTGACCAGAGAAGTGGAAAGAGGGCTACCCTCCGGAGATGCGCGGGAGGGGGGTGGTGAATGCTCATGCATACCGGCGCAGCCGGCTGCGCTGGTTTTGTAGGACTCGCGATAAACCTAAGGGCCTACCTACTTAACACCACCCGAGGTTGGTTTCGGCCATACGGCCACTAAACCTTCATCTGCTACGACCCCCCTTAGGGAAGAGGAGCGCGCGAAAGCTCAATATAAATACTGTTCGTTGTGTAACTTTCAATTAGCTGTAGCGCCCCCCGTCGCCCTCGTCGTATTAGGATACCATTCATCGATTCTTGCTTTTCAAGCGCCCTTCGTAGTTCTCAAATAAACTACTAGATGGCGTGCGGCGTTGACAGGTTTTAACTGATATAAAACTGATTGAAATAAATAAATCAATGATGAACAAATGATTTTATGTGTAACAGATGAGACGTCTAGTACAAGTGAAACTAGAGTACACGCGCTTATCTATCTTATTTAAATTGGAACCGGTCAATTTGGGAACCCTTACACGGTATGTAAGGTCAATACCGACTGATCTACGAGGTCAGTTGATCAGATTAACAGAGTAATAAAATAAATGTAATGATTTTTTTTTACAGTAAGTACTCATAGACTCTATAATTAGCTATTATAATATAATTATACTATAATATTATAATATAATTATACTATAATATTATATATTATATTATATTATAATATTAGCTATTATAATAATTAGCTATAACTAGCCATAATGTTCATCTTTGTTGTTCTTACGACACTCACAATAATAACTATATATAAGTCATAACTATAACTATAATATAACGGTTGTACTCTTGTACGGGGCTGAAACCTGGACATCGTACGCAAAACAGGGACGTCGACTCAAAACATTCCACATGCGCTGTGTTCGAAACATCCTGCATATAGCCTGGCAGGACAGAGTCACCAACGAGCGGGTTCTAGAAATTGCGCAGCTGCCTAGCTTCACCGCCCTGCTTAAGCAGAGACGATTGCAGTGGCTAGCGCATGTGCACCGAATGGACCCAACTCGTCTACCGCGGCGTGTTCTGCTTGGTGCTGCGGCAAACGCCAAGAGAGCGGTAGGGAGATCTATGCTGCGTTCCAAAGATTGCGCCAAGCGGGACATGGCGGCTTTGAACATGGATTTTCAAAGCTGGAAGAAGCTTACTGAAGATAGGGATGGATGGCGAAAACGTGTGTTCGATGGGCGTAAAACACACGATGACGCCTGGTTTTCTGGTCTTGGTGACAAAAGACAAAAACGTCACCTAAATATGTGCATGCATGTTTCAGTCATTGATTCCACCTTCACCTGCAGAGCGTGCGGAAATTTATGCCACTCTCGTATCGGCTTATTTAGCCGTGAAAAATCTTACCTCAGACACTGAATAAATCATCTGTCCTATGACATATGACCTATGAGGCCTGCTACTACTAACTATAATGGTATAATGTACTTGTATTAAAAATTAACGAGAACATAATTTTGAATGTTGAGTACTATGTATTATTAATTATGCGAGGTTAATTGTGTGGTTTTAGAGAACACTGAAACAATTTTCATACAAAATCTTTTATCTCACCTCTCACTAATGCCATCTATATTTGTAAACTTAAAACAAAAGTTTAAACAATACACCGATTTAGTATTAATTTAATACATTTTAAATAGTAATAATGTACGGTCAACAACAACAAGCAGTGGCAGCCAATCGTTTAAACGCCGACCGTACGGGAGATTGAGTTCGAATCCTGCATGCATTTTTACAGGAATACATCGTGAAGAAACATGAGCCTACGTAAGACTTCTCTATAATGTTCTCAAAAGGATGTAAGTCTACTAATTAGCATTTGGTCAACACGACGGACCATGGCCTTAACCTCATTGTGAAAGAAGACCCAGCAGCAAAAAAAGAAGCCCAGCAATGACACAATTATAGGTCCTAATGAAGAATGTCAATCATTTTTGTAAAAACGTATTTTTAGCTTCTTCTACTTATTTTTTTATTCAATGTTTCTTTAAGATCTCAATCTGAGCTAACGTAGCGTTTGACATTGACAGAAATTTGTTACCGATGGAACCAAGTCGCGGACGACAGTTTTGTTGGCTTAATCCCATTAGTTTATAATAAAATTTAAATAAATTAGTTATGAATTTATGGTAGCGATATAATCGTATATCTAATAAAATCTGCATAGATACTACATACATTTTGTATGAGATGTGGAAGTCCTCTTCGGTGCTTTACAATTTATTCGCTCTGCAACGTGTTGTTGCAGACAACTGCAACAAGTTGTTAATTGAGTTTCTAATTGTTATAATTTTATCATTTTCACCAGTTAGGTTTTGTTATTACATTTTTGATATATATTTGTAAAGATTTATAAAATATCGCCATGTGTGTTGTGTATGTGTGTCACAATAGCAAGTTAGTATTTCGCTGCACAGTTTCGAATCCTTTTTAATTAATCCGTTTTAACTGCGCAAACTAAAACCGACGCTGCCGGGGCGCGTTTGTACAAACATTTGAAAATTTGGCTTACAGTTGTTGCTAACAAAATGGTTGCCGTTCACGGTAATTACGATTAATTAATTATCTTGGCAATTGCTGGGTTTGAAAATATAATAAAACACTACATATGTCACTTTTTTGTTTTACAGGAAAACCCAAACCAAATTCCAGTTATTTTATAATTTTAGGATTTATAGTATATGTCGGTGTACCTACTGCTACCCTTATAGAAACGTCACTGGCATCTCCGTCAATCTAAAAAGCATAAAATGAACACGTTTTTTATTGGCATACGTTTTTAGATGCCTTTAATTACTTAAAGTCGAAAGTTTAAAAATATTATTTTGTTTGTAGTTAATGATAATTGTATGTATAGTTACATATTTTATTTATTTAAGAACTTAATTTGT
>PDGT01000010.1:918730-957122 GCA_003671415.1 Megathymus violae
ATGAACTTTACTCTTACTACAAGCACTCTCAATCAACTCGACAACGAACCCTCACTCTACTTCAGGCGAACACAAGCATCAATTATTTTTACACTTAAATAAACAAGCTTGAAAAGTCTGTAACAAAGCTTGACACTATTATAGTACTCACATATGGCACCCTCGTATCCTTGCTCTTGACAAAACCCTTTACAAACAGACGAATACAATTGCAGAATCTATATTCTCACACTATAGGCGCACCAACTTGCACTATAAAAGTAGGATGTCCAGATTTCCGAAATGATATCGTAACGAGGTTGTTAGTATTGTTGGAGTGTTTCGTTCTTATCGCCAACTAACTTAGCAGTGAAGAAAATTTCTTTCAGACATATTCTATGCTCATAGTTACATCCTTCAGTCGATGATATTTAAAAATGAGAACAATTGTGACTATCTATAAAACGAATCATAGATATACATATCCGGTCGGCGTGCACCGATACACGGAGGTCTATGTAAAATAGTGGACTTTAAAATATAGATATGTGGCAACACTGCAATATACTTATGCACCCGTCAAACTTGTCAAAATGCTTACATATATATGTCGGAGATGGTCATTAGTATAGACGTGAAACGAAACTCAGCACGATGTCCGAGTGATGGCAGCACCGCCGCGATGCCGTCGATACTCGGCTAACATCGTGCTACAACAGAGCCTAGGTAGTGGAGTGACGCCGGATGGAACCACAGTTTACATTCTGCGGTCGAAGAGATCGGTTCCACCGCACTGGGAACTGTTACTTGTTTCGTTCGCTCGGTGTGAAGTGTATGCTGACAATTAATTAAAAGAGTTAAACGATTATACGCCCACGCTATGTTCGACAATGCTGCTAAAACTACTGGCATCGTCGACATATAAAAGCCCAAATTACATCGATTGGAGCAGGACCGCGATGACATGCCGTAGGCCTAGGTATGCGTAGCTGTCGCGCTAGGTAGCCTGTACGGAGATTTTTCTTTGCTATAGATAAATGCGAGTCTTTCGAAGGACCGATAAAAGAGGGAAAGAAAGGACCAGCCTCTGTTTTGAGTCGATTTCTATTCATAGAGACCCAATACCTTTCCTACTGAAATAAATTTGCTTAAAACAGTTTTCTTCACGATTAAGATATTATGGGAGGATGTGGCAATACATCAGAAAGCAAAGATTCTAAGATCAATAAAAGCTCCTTAAATTATTAATTCCTTTCCATCTTTACCACAACTTGGAGTTCTGTCGCAGCTGGGCTCGGATATCCACTAATAATGACTGGCGTTAAAGTATTGTCCAACAACATTGCTATCACATTAATCATATACTAGTAGTTGATCAAGTAGTTAGAGAACTCTAAAACACAAACAAAAAGTTATACACACCGTCATTACACGTGCTGCCATTGTATTAATTTTCACTGTCATGATCTTAAATTATTTTTAATAATTCCATGATATTCTCTAATTATAATCACCCTATGCAGTCACTTGAAACAATTGCCGAATTAATTCCGGGACGCACGGCCATGAGAGCGCCCGTACGAGGGCCCGTTTCATCTGTTCCCGAGTCACGCAGATAAGTTGCTTGACAGAGAACGTGAAAAAATAATCATTAAAACAAAACTTATCTATAAATGAATTAATTTATTTGTTTGTAAACATAATCTCACTGAATGTATGTTTAATTATTCAACCAGTGCGGTTGATGTAATCTTAATCTAAAGTAGAAAGGTAGAACATGTTTACATTTACACAAACTTCAGTTAACTTTATTTATACTCGCGTTAATTGATTTCAACATCAAATGTTTGAATAAAAATGTATTTAAAAATCACTTTAGTACGTTAATGGTAGTGCTAATAATAATTCTAATTTCAATTGTTGTCAAAATTAAAAGAAATTGAAATTTTCTGTAACAGTTACATGATATATGTGCCTGAAATGAAATCATATAATTATATAGTTTGTCTAATTTCTTCAATTTAACAACAACATACCGCAAAGAAATTTTGAATTTAAAATTCAGAGCATGATTTAAGAAGAGAACAACTGTCATTTTAAATGCACCTCGGGCGGATTTGAGTCCGTAAATTAACTCCTTTTGCGCAGACAAATTCAATTACGTCTCAAAAATTAGCAATGCACACAATTCTGTTACCTTTGATAATAAATTTTGTGGCTAAATTAAATGAAAAAAATAACAAGGTATCCTAAAATTAAACTAATAAAACTAAAATATTGACGAGATTTTAAAAATATTTAACAGTAATATGAAATAACATCACATTCTTTTATGCATGATTAAACAAAATGCTTCAAAAAGGAAAAAGAAAACAATTTTACTTAATCACGAAGAATGCATAGCTAACTTTATATTATATATCTTCACAATTTTTAGGATTGTAATAAATTAATCACGAAATAAGAATAAGCCCAGGATTTTAATCATTATAAGCTGATAATGAGAGCTCAGTACTCGATTAAAGTTTAATGTCAATCAAATAAATGTTATCTCTGTGACATTGTTACTCTATGTAAAATATTATCCACAGATGGTTAACTAATAATCCGGCGTCAGTAATTTCAATGGAGCATAAGCGAAATAGAAATATAGAAATCACCTAAGTGATGTATTGTACTCAGGCTGGTTAATTATTATAAAAAAAAAATCGGTTTTGCCTGTTTCGGTACAAAATTTAGTCACTTTGGCTACATAATTGATTTGCTAATAATGATTTTTGTTATAATACGTATCAATCTATATAGATATTACGCAAAGGTACCTTAAAGGTACTTATTTTTCTCCTCTGTTTGTTAAACGATTATTTTTTTGTTCCTTTGATGAGATTTGGTGTTATCAATATTACTCTATTAAAAATAAAACGTTATTTACCGATTACGGTTGAATTTTGACGGCTATTCGAACACTAGTTCTAAAGGATAAGCTAAAAAAGTGCTAAATCGTAATTTTGAGACGTTCTTAAAATTTTGTTTTATTTTTTATTACGTGTTAACGTTCATCGTTACTATGGAAGAACATTTTATTGTTTACTGTAATACAAATAAGACTTTTGTTAATTATTATTATTATTATTAATATTTTACTAAGAAAAACTTTTAATAAGGGAATACAAAAATTATATCGTAAAAAATATTCCGAAAATCTACTTTTCGCATTAAAAAGATTTCAATTATACATTTTAACAGTCTTTACTATTTTTTGTAACAAAGAAAATTAAGTTATTTAAAATAATATAATATCAACAAGTATTACTTAAGTGAGACACTCACCATAAATTGACTGCTTGAAACAAGCTAGGCGTGACGTAGCGATATTGCTACTTCGTAGCAATGCTGTAGCACCGTAGCAAGGACGTAGAAGCGCAGTGTTACAAATATTATCGCTTACTTTATTTCGTTACTGCACAAAATAGCGAGCAAATTCTTCTTCCTCTGTAGTCATCTAGTTGGTCTTCTATAGGGTACATTTTGTAGAGTGTGCACAGGAATTGTTCCAATTAATTCCCCATCGCCGTTCTTCCATCGGACAACTCGACGTACGGCAGGTATCCACCCTTACGTAGTGAACGTACCACTTGCGTCTTCATTCATTGTGCGCACTGCAAAGGACTGGAATAACTTGCCCGTGTCGGCGTTCCCGGCTGCTTACGATGTGGGAGTCTTCAAGAGGAGAGTGAGTAGACTATTTATAAGTTAGCGCGTTTACCATCTTAGACTTCATCACCACTTACCATCAGGTAAGATTTTTGTCGAGCATTAACTTATTTTATGTAAAAAAAAAGGTTGGAAGTATCTGTTTGTGTTTATTCTCATAAACATTGTTTGAAGATAAATATAAATTTTCCTTGTTTCAACTTTGCATTAAATTTGTTTTTTTTTTTGTTAAAAATAATAAATTATGAATATTTATTTTGTTTTTATTATTGGTAATTAACCTAAAATAATAAATAAAAATATCTTATACATAATTAAATATATACGGTATGTGTATCTGCGGTATATTAAACATTATTTCATTCGTATTTATACATATTTGCTCACGTAGAGATCGGCGAGCACACACACACACACACACATACACAGAAAGAAGTCTGTTTATTTTGGTTTGATTTGTTACGAGTACCGTGAGTCTTGTTTGTTAAGCGCTTTCGGAAATTGTGCGTTTTTTGTCATGGTATTGTGTGTGAGAAACGAAGAGTACTTGGAGACATTACTAAATATACATACTGCAAATGTTTTTATGAAGTAATTTAAAAATTAAAGGCCTACGAATGTGTACAGGTGCGTCTGCAGCAGGCCAACCCTTCTCAAAGAATGCGTTAGTATCTTGTTGCCAGGTCCAGAATGCTTAGTTTCGAAATAAAAAGATGAAAATACTATAATTCATATATTAAAAGAACATAAAGAGATACGAAAACTGACTATAATTCGTGTAGGCGATAAGTCGAGCGAAACAAAGGAAACTTCCAAGGTAAAGTGAGATGGTAATGGAGGGCGGTACACATGTTAAAATTTAACAAAAAAAAAACTTTTATTTGAAAAGATGAATTCTTGGTTTCATCTTCTATTTTTAAACCTTAGAGATGGTATTTTTTTTTTTCAAATTTAAGAGACCCAACCGGGACCTCTGTCAATCAAGGAATTTTCCAAATCTGTAAATAAATTACGGAGTTCTGAGGTAACAAATACATTGAGAACTGCAGTCCGACGAAGTCGGTTAATAACTGCAACGTTTTAATGGTAGTTATTATATATATATATATTCTTATACTACCCTCCGTTAGCCAATCTCCACCATAGGCATTGGTAGTATTGTAGTAACAAACAAACATTTACTTCTTATTTTGTAAAGTATTAACCATTTTTTTAAACCATAAATATGACTGTTAACAAATTAACTGCATTTATGGGTTATCCACCGGGATTGAGTGCTACTTAGCTACAGCTATATACTCGTATCTTCCAGTCAATGCATTATTTTTATCAGCCTCTTGAATTCCACTGCGTCACCTAGACCTCAACTGGCGCCACTCCGATTAGATTAGGGCCCTTAGATTTCAACAGATCCACGTTGTTGTTTGGGTCATCATTCCATTTAGTCGGAATATGTCCTGAACACAAGTTAATTTAAAAAATAATATTTCATATAAAAGCAACACTTACACAAAATCCAAAATAATATCTTTATAACAGCAAATTATGTGGTGACACAACATATTTACATCAAGTAAACAAATTTTACAGCACAGCGTCTTCATTTTCCCAAGGAAACTGAAAATAAACAACGGTCTCATCCCATATTAAATTATGTATCAGTCGTTTGCAAAATGGTAAACATTTTGATGAATTTCCATAGCCCGGCTTGAATGTCTCCAAACGGAGCAGTGAATACATCTAGGTGTACAGAGTTCAACTAAGTTATCCAACATACTTCGACAAACACCTCTACGAAAACGCTATTGAGATGTTCAAGTTGAATTCGTTGTAGTTTTTGAGAGGGGACATAGATGGCGCTGATACCCATTTGTCAGAAGTTTTGAAAATAGTTATAAGAAAATAAACGGATTTTAATTTAGATATTCTTTTCGTCAAAAGATGTTTTTCTTTTTAATTTTAATGTTTATTTTTACATTTTGTAAACAAACTTTTTGGATTCTCAATTTTTTTTCGCTTATTAAGGAAATACGAAAACAATTTACAATTTATTTTCTTTATTCACAGTTTATTTTCTTCCAAAATCATGAAGAATACAATGGACTAGCCTCTGCAATACTTTTCTATCAATAAGCGATTCCAAATATACATGCAGTTTTTTGTTTTCAATATCTCAATAATTTCAAAAGTATTTTTCGTTCCGAAAAAACATTTATCAATTATATAAGTGTCTGCCCCGACCGGGAATCGAACCTGGGACTCCACATTGGGTAGGTCACTAACAAAGATAGCATTACCGTAGTAACAACGGGGTCATTAGTGTTTATGGATAATAATAATTATTAATAATAATAATTAATAATAATAATAAAATTGATAATTTATTTTATGTGTAATAATACAAATACTTAAAATTCATTACAAAATACTGTATTTTTTCTTATAACCTAAATCAAAATTGTCCCAACAAAAATGCCAGTTAGTTTCAACTTCAGCAGATTTACGAACACAGCTGCGAAACACACCAGAACTCGTCCTATTTTCTAGTTTTTTAACAGATTACGTATTGTATTGGAACGATAGCATCGGAGTCGAAATTCGCCCGGATAGCAAATAAATCACGCCTCGCGGTTTATTTATTACCTTCGAACTCTCTAATCTCTACCAAATTAGCTACTCTCATGATACTAAAATGAGTCATATCCGCCAGATAATAAATATCAACTTGCCGTAACAAAACATATTTCTCTTTAGCTACTAGTAGTTTACGTTGGAAGTAATTACCTAGTTTAACCGCTAAATTAACAATCCATATTACGTAAGTTATTTTCCTTGTTTGCATTTTGGCATTAGAGCATGCTTCCTTTTTCTTATTTCGTTGCCGACAACATATCCGTGATGCCTTTGGTGTTACTAATGTCCATGGGCGACGGAGACCACTTACCAGTAAGTGCTGGTCTGCTCGTTTGTTGGCTATTATCATAAAAAAGTGTAGTAGAGAAATTTTAGTAGCAACTATATTATAAATCCCCGTTGAAATTAAGAAGCAAGGACAAATAACTATCTTTTTTAACTTTATAATCTTATGCACGTAAATAAATCAAGTATAAATTGCAGCACACCCTTCATAAAGTCCCAGCCGTCGAACGTATGGCAAAAACGTAAAGAGTAATTGAAAATAAATCAAAGAAAGTATTGAGCTCCGGTCCCTTGGCTAAGTCTGTACATAGGGAAATAAGTAACTTGACATGTAGAAAATGACTTACCCTAGAGTTAAAGTAAACAATATATTTCTACTAGCAACTTAAGAGATGTTGTTGCCATAAAATGCGCATAGAATTACTGCAAAATTACTCAATGCCTGCAAGTCACTTAAATCCTACAATATTTAAGATTAAGAACCTCCGATTTTCATTGAACGTCAAATTTTTAGCCCAAGTAGTCTGATAAGATAGGACAGATAATTCTTTTTTCACTTTATGTAAGTTTCATCTTTTACACTTTTACTCTTTACGAGACTTTACAACTTTTACAGAACATACAAACATACTTTTTTATGTATCGTGTTAAAAAAACATGTCATTTCAATTGGTGCCTTGAATTGGTTTTCGCACAACGTTTTCGTTAACGACAATACTAATGATTTTTTTTTTCTAAATATATCCTTTTGACAGCAGCAATACCTTCCAAATTGAACCGAAATTTAATTGGCTATACACCGACGCTAATGTCGATATGTATATGAGACACAGTTTAAACCAAATGAAAGGAAAATCGTTTACGTGTGAATTATTCACCCTAATCACAATTCCGATCCGCTACCGTCATTAACTTTATTACAAAAATCGTGGCCATAAAGATATGTGTTGTAATACGCTTCCATCTTCCTCGATTACAAGGAAAGATTGATCTAGTAGCGGCTCGGAAACCTGACACATACAGTATGACATAAACGTTTTGGCAACTGTATTTTAATAATATTAGAAAACGGAAATTATGATTATACAGGTGGCCTATTTTACAGTGGTCCAGATTTTTTTTAGCTAGAGAGCACTATGAATTATCACTTAGAAATGACTTTATGCAGGCAAAACCTATGGTTTAAAATTTATGATTTGTTTTTTAATTTTAGAAATATCTCATTTTATTACACTAAAACCAATCCGGTGTGAAAATTATTCGATGAAATCAAATGAAATAAGAGTGAAATGGTATAGAAGTAGTACTGTAATGTACCAGTATACGGTTGTATTTAATTTAAAGACTACATTATTAGTTATTTACTTTCCTGTAGCTTTCTTTGAGGTTTCGACAAAAGATTAAATTTTAGAAAAAATTCAGGGAAATACTATCGAAGTTTTGCTCATGCTACTAAAAAGTACTTAAACATGTAGTAATTCTTAGCACAAAAAATCCTCGTTATTCTACCATTGTAACATATTTAAAAACAACACCTGTGCATTAACATGTGGGAATTTAAGTATTACAAAATTTACCATAATCGTAATTTGAAACTAATCAAATTCAAATTCAAATTTAAATTCAAAATCATTTAATCATATAGGTTTTCTGTAAGTATACTTATGCACGCCATTTTTTGCTTCTACTACCGTTTAGAAAAGGTGCTTTAACATTGAGGTGAAGAAACGGCGAAAGAAACTCCTCAGTACATTTTTTAAAACAACACATAATAATTACAAAAGTTTCAATCCGTGCGGAACTGGTTTCGACACTATTATTTCCAGGCGTCCTTGTCATTAATATATTCGTCTATAATGTAATATCCTTTACCTACAAGCTGTGCTTTAATGCGTCGCTTAAAAGTTCCAATAGGCAACTCACGTATCAATTCTGGAATCTTATTGTAAAAACAAACTCCAAGCCCCATAAAAGAACGCTGAAGTTTTGAAGAAGATATGAGGACGTAACCAAATTATGCCTATTTGCCTGTTCTTATTTCTTTAAAAAAAACCATTACTGCAACTTGAAATGCCCTTGTAAGTTTTTTCCAATACCCGTATGTACATGACATAATTAACTTTCTCTGTCGTCGGATCCCAAAATTTTACCCGTTCTGTTATGACCCACTTTTTAAAACTTGTTATGTGTGATGTACGGGTATTGGGTATATTGTATATATTTGAGTATATCGTGTATATTGTGTATATTTTAACACCAGTTTTAACTTACCAGAAGATAGTGCTGTACGTATAGGTTATTTTGTGATAACAGTATTTTCCGTTCTTTCTTTGTGTACAGATCAATCACCTGTCAAAAAAAAAAAATATGTTAACATACTCGAACCCCTGCACTAGGATTCCCTGTGTTGCGGGTGGTATGGACGTATACAAATTTAACATCACAAACACTCACAGCCCGACAACTAACATATACCTATCATGTAACGGGTGCCCCGCACGAAAATCGACCTAGGAACCTCTCATTCGGCAGGCAGAGTCAACTAAGCCACGAGGTCGTCAAATAAATATTCTATTATTGTTTTTTTCAATGCAATTTATTGTTTCGCAAAAAAATTAATAATAATCATCGTCATCTTGGTCGCCGAAGATCAAGTATTGGAAATTATTTAAAAATGTCACCGAAAAAAATCATACGTTGAAAACGAATATCAACCAGTCACACGTACAAACTTTTCCACGTTTTCTCTACAACTAATTTTTGATTCGTGATTACATAATACGTTTTATTACTATACATAGGTTAAAACCGCTGTCCATAAGTAGGACAATGTATATTATATCTTTTGCTAGTTTGCTTACTGCAAGTTTTCCGCAAATATACTATATTTGTACAAATGGGTGTAAACCCGTGTGTTTACGCAAAGTACTGGCCGGAAGCACTACGTCCGGCAAAGTATTTGGTAAACATTTGAGCAATTTTACACGTTTTACAATTCACACCCATTTAATATCTATAGAGATGTATAAATCACGATGGAATCTTTAATGAGAAATTCTGTATATAACCTTTTGTCTCTTCGATAATCGTTCCTTTGACATGTTGAAAATAAGCGCGGCATTTTATTTTTAATAAATTAAGTCAATTTATTGCTTCCCAAGACATCAGTAATAGTATGTCCTTTGAGACGTTTATTCAACCGCTAAGTGTAGTAATATGCAAATCTTGGAACAATAATCTCTGCAACGCGCAGGTTAAGCCTGTCATCAGGATGGCTCAGAATGATAACATCAGCGTTCGATATGAGATAACGACAGCTGGCATTGTGGCTGACATGTGTATGTCACTTCGATTGTTTACATTATCTCAAGAACATTTACTCACATTTATATACCTAATCGTTCGTGCATATAAGCAATCGTGTAACTTCTGAACGACTAATGCCTAACATCACCGATTTGTTTCTGGTCATGGAAATGGTTAACCTTAGTTTTATGTTTCCCATTATTTAACCGAAGTGTCTTAATAATACCCTATTGTTTATTTTAAAGGAGAGGTGGTAGTTAGCCATGCTGGTGAACAACTCTACCGTTACGTATTAGTATCGGGACGAAATAAGTTGGTACAGAGACCAACAGTTGCCAACCAGAGGAAAAGATTTTCCGTATCGTACGTTGTTTGGTAGCGTACACCATGAGCAAGGAGGGTACGTTGGATAATCCCTATAGTACCTTACCCCTATGCACGTCAATTGAAGGTAATAAGTTTTAGTAAATTATTTCAGAGAAATTAGTAATTATAGTAAAAGGCTACGATATAACCAAATCTAAAACAAGTGATCTGGTTTTCAACAAATGGCCTAGCTATATTTTCAGCCGTTGTTTTACTCTTTGACGGTAGAACAGATTTTTAAAATTTAAAAGAAAAATCTACCATCCGGAAGACATCGAACTAGGTAATTACAGCTCGTTATACTCTCATTAACTTTGTTGTAGCCTTGCTTTAGAGCTGACTAAACTTTAACTTTGCGACATTCAATTAAAAGGAGTCCTTCAACAAGTAGTGAGAACTTGTTGACAGATACAGGATGTACTATTTGTCGCCGGATTGCCTTCCGTCGGCACTTCCGGTTTCACTGAAATATTCTAATACCCTCAGCCTTCGGGATTTAAACTATTTACTGACAATTAAATATTATATAAACGTAATATTTAATGGTTTAATTCATATCATAAAATTATATAGATTATTGATTGTAATCGTATCAAACTTAACTGAACTGAAGTAAATGTAAATTAAAAAAAATTAATGCTGTTTTTAAATTACCCTCTTAAAAAGGAAAATGTATTTTATAGTTCTGTAATTATATATTTTCCCGATAGCTACAATGAATAAGAACAAGAATCATTGGTTCACTTTAATAGTTGAAGCGTTACAAACTACTCTCGTTAATAAGTCTCCCACGACTTCATTTGTGTAAGAAATCACTCGTACTTTACTAACAATACAAACCTCAATGCGTGCAAGGGGACTGCTTCTTTAACGACTGCTAATTAGCGAATACTTCAGCGATTGACAATCAAGTGAGCGAGAATGAGGAGTAACACGCGTTCGGAACGTTTCAATCAGAGTTTCCTATGCATTATTCAACGCCAACACTCTCCCCGTAATTGAAATGCGCCGGGCGACCGAACCAGTGGCTCTTCGATGCTAATCGCATTGACAATTCGCATAAATCACTATAACCCCGCTCAAATGACCTTATTACAATAGTTTTGAGAGGAGTTTGCGTAAACGGTGTTCATAGTTGGTTACCTACTAATCTGTTTATCGCGTCACTGATAATCTCTCAAGTCAGTCAGTGGGGCCTCTGGAGAGCGAAGGGGCCTAGGTCCGATTCCAGGTCGGTACACATATGATATGACAGACAAATATTCCACGGAACGTGGTTGTTTTATATATGTTCATTGTGGTTAAAGTATCTGTGCCACAGTAAATTAGGATTTACGAATATACCACTTTATGTTATTTTTAACTTGTAACTATGGTGAAATTTTAAGGAGCAACATATCAAAATTTTCTTTTTACTTTCTTCTCGTATCTTATAAATCTGTCTTATCAATTTTTATTTATTTCACAATTTATACAAACCATATAATGAATGTAACCATATAAATTAATTACCAATTTAAAACTTTTGGTACGTATGTAACATTAGCAAACAAACTAGAATATTTTGAATATCAACTTAGTCCACACGTGAATAAAAATTATAATGATGAAAAATATGAAAGTAGGTAGATTATTACGAATATATTTTTCATATTAATCATGATTTGGTGATTAATTAGTTTTACAAGAAGCTGAGTTGAGCCAAACGAAATTATTTTAATAATAATAATAATCATAATATTTTTTATTTCAGGCATAATCCATTAGTTTCATATATGTGAATTGTATAAAGAAATCTTGCATATGTTGTTAGTAAATGTTAAACAAACATATAATACACATGCAGTATAGCATATTGAAGGCCAGTCGCGGGGAGCACAAGCTAACCAGGAGTTTAAGATGCAGGAGTACTCATCATATTTTTTGGAAATTATATGCATGTTAGAAATTAAATACCACTAACTTCTGTAAATAGAAAGGTCATGGAAACCTGCAAACCCTTCCAATCCACTCTTAGCCATCGTGGACATTACTCCCAAGGAGAATATTTTTGCACCCCCAATTGCACATAACCTTAACTTGTCAAGTATGAGATGTAGATAGACGAAATCTGTAACTGAATAATTATTTACGAGATTTGTTTCGAATGTAAGTACTAGTAAATAAATTTTGCGCAGTATTCTGTAGTAAATTTTGATATATACATTATTGATTTTGCAGGAATCATACTAAATCTAATATTGGAGCTTTATACAGAAATAAAATACATAGAAATAAACTTCGGCGCTTGCAAAACCGTAATTAAACATTATGTGCTTAGTCTTCGGAATCAACAATTCGTTAGATATCTAAATTTCGCAACGATCTTAAATAGCCCCCTATTCGACTTGGCACGCACACTCGACTCTTGTTTACTCTTTAAGTTCTTGCATAACCACATACTCCCATTTACAAACGTAATAAATTTAGTTTTGCTCATCCTCCAGGTGTATAGCATGCAGGTTACACCTGAAAACTATCCTTAAGTTCCCTTCACATAGTTCTGCTTTTATACGCTACCTTCTACTGAAAGAGATTCTGAAACATTCTCGATATTTAAAAAAAAACGCGTAACAGATTTCTACTTAGATTGATTTGATTTTTTACGTTTGAATACAATGATCTATCTAAGTAGAATATGAATAATTAAGTGTATTTAATACATTTTAAAAATTATGTTATATTATATATGTACAATGAATATAAAACATGAATATATAATTTTCGGGTCTACTGAAAGAAATATGTGACTACACATAAGTAGTACCCTTTTCATACATATTTTATTTCCTGTAATTTTATTGTCTTTACTAAATAAATAAATAATATAAAAAAACAATTAAACTTCTTTAAACCTTTTGATGTTAAAGTGAGTATCTATTCGAATGACAGCGCGCTAATGTTTCTACTGAACTGTTTTGTTTCCACATTTATAATTACCCTTATCATAAAAACATGTTTCATAAAACTAAATCCTTCATTATCATAATATGAAGGCGATGGCTATAACGCACAACGTTCAAGAAGTAAAAACTTCAGGGGATATCAAAATTTCCTATATAATAGTGGAGCATGTCAGACACTTTTCAAACAAAAATTACTTACACGATACTTACGAACATTCGTGTTCACACTCAACACATCGTGTCATCCGAGTGCCAAAGTCAAGCAGCCACGCGATTTTGAACTTTCAGCGTTCGCGGCCTTAGCCGTTGGCATTCTCGATTCCCGTGCACGCGATCATGACTACGTCGACGATTCCCCAACATATCTTGCAATACCGAAACGTACATATTTTTACGAGGGCTCAGCGATGTCATGATACGACCGATAAAGTTGCTCCTTCAATAAGTTTTCGATGTACGATTTTACGACGTGTGTCCGCGCGATCGTTTTTTCCCAAATTGGCTTCTTGAGTAGAATAAAAATGCGATGCGATGTTTAGAGGCCGCCTGAATAATTGAACACGCTTATTTATTTGGGGCTGTTACTGCCCCAAACTTTTCATTGTTGGTATGATAATAAAACAAAAGTAGAGTTTTATGGATTCTTCGGGTTGGAAACCTTCTATGATTATAGTAAGTGAATACGAGTATGTTACGTCACAATTACTAATTTCGTTAATAAAATATTAATTATTTTTTATATTATTATTAAATTAATTATTAAATTGTACTGATTTCAATTAATTTGTATACGGATACCGTTTGTGTGACGATTCTAGAAGGGGTTGAGGGTGGAGCAGTGTTACGAAGGTTTTCGATGAATTGGTCGAAAAAAATAGTGGCTATTAAAAACCCAGATATTGATAACATCTACCTCGAACACATCAGGCGACTCTTGCCTTTATGTTGTGGGTAAAAGAGCGAATATGGCGTATACAGACGTTTTACCTGACCCTTTAATGTTCTATCGATTTTGTTGTATTGATTATTATTTACTTGACACGAAAGGCTTAGAAAATCCTTTAGGACCCGGAAATCCATACAAATGGCGGGCAAAAGCGCCCGCTGTTTATTCGGATGCCGAATATGAAACCGAAGATTCTCTCCATACGAAGGGAAATATCTGCGATCTACGATTGCGATTGCGATTGTTGAAGTGAAACAAACTTTCTGCGGAACGGTATAGGCATTTTTACGAACCTATGTATCCTGACACGTAACAATTGGTGACAGAAGCGGAATGCTTATTGTACCGCATAGTGAAGACGTGGTACGCACACGACAGCAAATGGCATGAAACGCTATGCGCTTAGAGTCGCCTTGACGGGGCCGCACTGAAAGAAAGGTCACCATTGGACCTGCGGCCATGTTCACTACAACCAGCATGCCTACGCCTACTTCGTCAGGGAAGGGGCTATTTCTTCCAGTGCATTTTACATGGCCACCTGATTAACAGCCATGGAAACCATGCTAGAGAAAAAGCTGGATAGTAAAATGAAGAACCAGCGCGAAACTTTAGAAGTCATGCTAGAGAGTAAGATGGAGAGTCAGCACTAAGTAATGGTGGGCCTGGGAGGAATTTATGCGAAGCTGGAAGGCTTCCAAGGAGCCTTAAATATCGTAAAAGAAGACGTGGAATGGGTGAAGATGAGCACGACCGAGTTCGATTTAACTCTTAAAGCCCACGACGCATCGATTAACACCCACGAAAATAAATTAGAAGACTTGGACAACAAGATCAAAAAGTAAAGGCTTCGGGCAGAGTTATTCGCATAAATCTCACTTTATTCTCTGCATCTCTGTGATTTTGAAGATAAAAGTGCATCCTAATCCTTCCAAGTAATCTTCCGACCAAATCTGTGCAATGCTTTTTGATGGATGTTGAAACAAAAATTAATGAATACAGCACAAGGCAAAAACACTATAGTGTACATCAAAAACCTCAAATGCTTATATAAAATAGTCGCATAGATAAAGATATGATAAACAAAAGGTAATAACTGAAAGCGATCTCTTCCAGACTAGCTTTTGGTAGTGGATATGAACGCAAAATAAGTTATAATATAGTGTACTTCACCTGCAGCCACAATACCGATTGATGAATTAATTAAAACTCAAATATAATCAAAAATCCAACTCCAATTTAGTAATTACAATACATACGTGACATATTCCTTACCTGATGTGAACGTAACTAACTTAAAAGTACAATGTGGTAAACATTGGCTCATACCGTTTAGCTGACACAAGCAACACCGTAGAAAATATCAAACGTCATTTTTGCTACCACCTTCACTGTGGACCGTCACTTGGCTGACTGTATAATGGCTAAATCTTTTGTTTCACATTTTCATAGTTATAATGAAAATTCAACAAATTGTCTACAGATAGAATTTTAATATGTTTACCCCAGTCAGACATTAGTATAATATGCGATGATTAATTAATGTAACAGAAGGCGTGAAATCGATCTTTGTAACACGGAGTTTGACAAGTCCACTTCATAACTCATAAACACACAATTTACAAAATTTATCCCAGGGCCATAATATTTGGAAGCTAAAGTAATTGACTTTGTTAGTTTCCCTTATTAATATTCTGAAGAACCATTCACCTTCTTATCTAATATAATTACGTATATTTTTATCTAAAAGCCACCAAGTTAAAAAAATATTTTAATATATACTTTTAAGATTTTGCATATTGAGTTTAAATTTTTTTTTACTGAATTCTAACCTAAAAGGTAAATCTAATAAGGCTTCAGATCTTTATACAAAGTATGTATGTATGAAGTCAATGTTTTTTCTTATCTTATTATTTCCTCCAACCCATGTAATATCATCGACTGTGTTACGTTATATATTCAACTTTTAAAATAGCAATAGTAATAATATTTCCTTCCTTTCCTCACCTCTGTTATCGTTCCGTCTTATGAATGTTTGTATCTTTACCCAGATAAACCACTTGTTTCTATTTCTGTATATGGGTTCATCTTTACTCTTTTGGTTTTAACTTATGAACAGTTGTGTCATTTGCAGGATCTTTTCTCGTAATTAAGGATGTCCAGAACGCACTTCGCCATGCTGCTCCAGTGCGGATCGGTTTAAGGGTTAACCAAGCCAATAATTGTAAGATTTTTTTATACCTCTTGACCACTTTTGACATAGCTTAAAGCCTGCTATGTAACGAAAACAACCAGGATTGACACGCACTACGAAGCATCGAAGCACTCAAAATCTGCAAGGAGCATTTTTCGGAAAAATATTGAAATGTAAATTCTATCTATCTTCTTAAGAGACTTTTTACAGTATACCAAGACGTTGCTTTATAAAATTTGTCACGTAATGTCAAGATGTCACTGTCTAGATGGTTATTCCACCGCTCCCTGGAAAAATGAGTTTTCACCTGTAAGGATAATAATTAACAACAAATTGAATAAAGAGGTTAAAATAGAAAAGGGAGTGAGACAAGGTTGTAACCTTTCCCCCTGTCTATTTAACGTAAACTCTGAAACTATTTTCTAAAAAAAACTTACGAAGATCTTAATCTGGGCATTCGGGTAAATGGTAAACTGACATTCGTGCCCTAATGTCTAAAAGTGTAAATGACCTTCAAATTTTACTTCAAAAATGGAATCTCTCATAACTAGTAATATAATTAATTTGTTTTAATTTAATTTTTACTATGTGATATTGGTATGATATGATTAAGATTATGAATTTCAGGCTATTCTCTATTCACTACAAAATATTTCTCCTTTATTCTTACAAAATACTGTAATATTTTTTTATTGTTCATAGGCTTAATTGTCATACCAAAAATAAGAACATAAATTCATATGTATAGGGGTTTATATTATGTCACCTGAACCGTCGCGAAGATAATATGTGGAACAATAAAGATTTCTTTGGGTTTAAGTAAATAGAGGACATATGGATCCAACTATCATAGCCGTATGGTACAAGTGAAGCGAGATAAGTGAATTTATACTACGTACTGTACTCTTTGTAATAAATTTTTTTTTTCCAGATTTTTTTTTATGTTAATAGCCGACAAACGAGCAGACAAGCCACCTGACGGTAAGTAGTCACCGTCACCCATGGACATTAGTAAGACCAAAGGTATCACTAATGCGTTGTCGGCCAAGAAATGAGAAGAAGGTTAGAAAGAGGGTACTGGCTCTCAAGCTTCCAGGCGGAACACGACGAGTTGTTTGGCGGCTGACTCAAGCAGGAGGGTGGAAACTAGCCAGGCAGGCTTCACAGAGAGAATAATAGCAGTAATAATATTAATGACTTAATAATAATACTGATAATGTAATCCATACACGAAGCCCTACCATCAAGCAGACTGGCCTCCGTCGCTTCTTACGACACCCCGCTCTGCTAGCATGCGATTGAGGGGAGTATTCTAAGCCGCCCTAATACGGCGATATATATATGCATTGAAAACCCTGTAGAGATTTTTAATTTTTTGTATTTATAGTGTAATTTAGGTTATAGGATGTTTGTCTTTTCCGTATACACAATTATTTATCCCCATGAATATTCTATTCGGGTTTGTGACCTATTGTATACTTAGATCATCCTAGATTCAAGTTATCATTATAACAGTTAGTGTCATACAAAGCGGATTTGTTATTTTACTGCATGATTCAACAGCTATATTCAGATACGACAGAGATAATATTTCACAACGAGGAGCCAGATAGAGATGTTAGTTAAATAATTTAATTTATATAAAATAAAAAACCTTCGTGTTATTAGCGATTATTAAATCGCGTTATATAAATTCTTAACAAGGCAATAATGTAGGTATTTTTAAATACACTTGAGCACGTTAAGTTTTGCTTCTACACTACTGTCATCATAATACTTTATACCAATAACAATTACGGACTTTTAAGTTGTGAAGCCTGTATATAATTAATAATTTTTAGTCTAATCATACAACTTTATGTTTAAGATAAATTGGTGCTGTATGTTAGTCTCACAACTTACACCATGCGTGATGAAGTTAGGCAGAAGCTGTAGTCAGCGCGGTTGGTCTCTTTGCAAACTCTAACTCATCCACTTCTGTAAAAGTTAGTAAGGCACTCGCGAGTAAGTTACTGCTTAAACGTATCATATCATCAACTTTGCACATTTATTTTGATATCTATTACCTTCTATGTACGGTTTAGTTTTCAATGGATCAAATACTTTAAACTTTTTAAGTAAACGCAGTCGCGCAAGTCACGTCATAGTTACCCACAGAATACAGACTTTTGAATTTTGGCCTGTTATTATTAAAACAGTTCCTGTTTCATGCCCGGAGGCACTTAATAAAAACTCTTTTTTCTTTATTTACTTATGGCGTATATCAACTTAATTTTGGATTATGTCATTCTAAATTAATCAATCCTTAATTTACTTTTTTCAAGTATTAAGAGCACGTGCATTTCGTTACAAAAAGCAAACATTTAGAAGAATTTTTTGACTAAAAATTACTGTCCACAAAGTATTATACAACATTTAAACTACTTGAACTATTGCAACTATTGGAACAGATGGCTATTAAATATTTTTTGTTAATTCTCAATATTTTTTGGTCATTTCTGTTTCAATTCAACAACATATTTTTTTATTGTCAATATTTTTTTGTTACAGGTACTCACGTTATGTGTATTCTATATTTCAGTCTAGATACATTGATGGTGGTCATTGCCCTAATAAAAATGAGTACCATCGACAATGATGTACGTTTTTTTACGTTTACATACTCACACCCCGGCACTAGGATCCCTGTGTTGTGGGTGGCATGGCACAAATATCACATCACTAACACCCATGAGCCGAGAACAAACATTTATCTATCATATAAATTGTCTGCCCCGGCCGGGGTCAAACCCGGGCCCACTCGCTCGGCAGACAGTGTCACTAACAGCTGGGCTATGGGGTCGGATAGTTTAAAATCATATTAAAGTTTCATATAAAGTTTCATATTTATGACATAAAATACAGTCAATCATTCTATACTTAGAGCTGTTATTTTATTAATTTGAAGTTTATATTCTATACATACATTCCGAGGGATAACGAAAGCGATTATTCTTGTCGAAGCTCAAAAAGCCATTGCACTGAAGGGTCCTCAAATGCCGGCGCTAGAGCACTCTTGAGTCAGGCCGACGGAAATGGAGTCCATAGTGTAATTATTTTTATAAAGACATAATAGTGAAAGCTTTACTGACACGTGAAGACTAATTAGATTTAATTAGTATTTCGTTGAAACAAAAACATGTCTCCCTCTTGAATTATCTGTGAATCGTTATTCGTTTGCATAATTGATGAGCCAATTGAAAAAAGAGGATTCCACATTTTTTTCTGGATGACAATGTGTCGTACATGCCTTTAGGTGATGAATGTATATGAGAGGCTTATGTTCTTAATTAATTTATTAATTGAAAATAAAATTAAACATATGTCTACGCTTTTACAAAATAGGTGGACTTGTTTTTGGTTCTACCAAAGCATTGGTGGTTCTCCTGATGTTACTGATGTCCATGGATGGCGGCGATCCCGTCTCCTCGTTCGCATACATAATCTTACCGTTTACTTTCACCTTCAGTCCTCTATCAGCAAATTGTAAAGCATAAATCTCATCTGTCACACTGTTTTATTAAGCATACAAACATAAGCATATTACCTTAATATACTTACCAAAATCTCTCTACCGTATTTGTGTATGTTATAAGCATGTAACGAGAATAAGAATATTAAAATCGTAATCTAAGGTTCTCTGTCGCCAAAAGAGTTGACGCTTTGTTTAGATGAAAAATGTTTTTATTTTTCCGCGAAAAGAGACAGGTCCACTTTCATCGCACAAGAAATTATCGCGATCTGACAAAAATTGCGAGTAGTATAAATGTATATAATTTATATAGGAGCAGAAAATTCTGTTCCTATATAAATTTGCAATTTCTGGTAATTGTACAGAAACTCTAAAAATATTATATTTGTTATATCTTTTATAATTATTATATATTAAAGATTTTGGAGGATCGCTATATAGTTGTTATCGATATGCCGATAATAAAGGTTTAAAAAAAAAATATTTAATTTTTCCATTACTCTACAAGCTGATTTATTACTAAAGAGGCACTAATTTGAATGTTTTTCTTACCTTTCCCTTCCTTGAAAATCTATATAGCTTTCTTAATACTCAGTGGATGTCTTTTTATCAAAAGTAAGCAGTGCATCTCTCGTTTATTAGATTCGTCTCTCATGCAGATGATACGAAGGTATTATCGATTCCTATACGAGGTGTCCTTACCTCCTAGAGGATAGCAAGACCCGCCGAACCTGGCATTACTTATGCTACATCCTAAATTCGCGAAATGTGCTTTCACTTTCCGAAATGTAGGCAATATGGTTCCTTAAACTTCCTAGGCGGATTGCACTACCCAATTTATTCATTCGCATGGCTAGCGTTGATATCTACAGAGAGCAACTGGGGCAATTACCCTCTATAGATACCGGTTGCTACCGTTTGCTGCCCAATCTTGGAGGCTTCCGATTTGATCCCTCCATATTCTTGACAGTAGTTGCGAAGGGAAGGCATCGCCTTGTTCACATGAGATCGCGAAGCCTTCTCATTTGTCATTTCGGGTGACAGCCGATGGGGTTTTAGTACGTAAGAATTTTATATAGTATGGTACCTCCCAGTAAGGCCAACTGTTGTACTAAGGATTCTCCCGATACATAAAATGGTAGCGCATAAGATGAGGATGTACGATTCTTAGGTCTATATTTAGAATAATAGGGGTGTTGAACGACAAAACGTATTTGTATTACTTCAACCTTATACCCAAAAATTTTCCTGTAAGAGCTCACTGTTGTAATACAATTATTAGCAACTTCATTACTCTGTTGAACTATTCATAACATTAACATCAAGCAATATTTAAAACTGACAACTTTTGCTCATTATTATTATTCCTTTTTTTATGCAAACAGTTGACAAACGAGCAAACGAGCCACCTTATGGTAAGTTGTCACCGCCACTCATGGACTTAGTAACACCAAAGGCATCACTGATGCGTTGTCGGCAAGATGAAGAAAGAAAAAATTATAAGTAAGTTTAAGCAACTGTAAGTACTATATAATTTATGTAACTTTGAAAGAGAATTATTTATTATTTACCGAGATAACCTGCAAATTGAAAATATTACGTACTTCTCCAACACGATACAACACAAAATTGATATTGAAATTTATGAGAGCATTCTCTTACATTAAATAACCTCAATTCCCGATTTATTACCCGCAAACACAAAAACTTTTTTCACAATATGCATTGTTAATCCGTACATACAGCGTAATATTTTTTTGAATTCTCCCTAATGGGCTTTTGGTTTCGTAAATACACTGACATTAGAAGACAAACATTATTTGTATATTAATTGCCGGAATATGTACAATTTCGCGTGGACATTTTGACATGACGTAGTTACCTACATATTGCTGACTAAGAAAAAAAAGGCAAACCTGCTTCCAAACTGGCTTTTCGATTTTATAATCAAAACATTTAAAAAAGTTTTACCTTAATATATAGTTAAACATACAAGAAGAGCCAAGTATCCAGTATTAAAAAAAACCTAGCCATAATGATCGTTTCTCCTTTAGATTATACTGGCCCAGCGACTCCTAAAAGAAAAGACCGGAGACTATGTCAGTTACTGTATAAGCAGAAAAAGTTCACTTGGACTCAAGAACGAATAGTACGATCTTAGACTAAGGACAAAATTAAGAACCGCATCTTGGTCATACTATTTTACAAACAGTATATATTATAGTACTTATGGCATCAGATCTTTAACAGGAAGCATTGAAGTGGACAAGTTACCTAATATAAAATATTTAAGGTTATCAACAGCGATCATACCAAAATAGTTGCTAATAGACGCCGAGTTAGAAATGGAACTATCAATTACCCTGGTATTACTTCAGGAGAGAATTCATTGCACTACTAGGAAGTGCGCAGTAAAAAAGATTTATTCCGTAAAGTGAATCAATTAAGTCTTTAAAGAAATTAAAGAAAAATAACAAATTAAATCAAAGAAAAATAATCGATACTAATCATCTTCGATTTAAAATCGAAAATGTCGATCATGCTGGTTCCAGTTGAAGTCGGTTAAACTTCTTAGCAGGCTTCGATTGCTCATATGACTTTGAAAATCGTGGTTGGTTACCATCAAAATCTTCCATCATCTCACACTAGAACAACGCTAAAACAACAATTAGAACCACAACAACAACAACACATTAGATCCACAAAAACGGCTATAAGTCTTTAACGCTACAAAACATTATCAATCCTATGTAGACGCTGGGTGTTACTTGAAAATTTTCGGTAACGCAGACATCCCAAGTATTAATAAAAGGTTACTTTGTTTATAATATCTCTATTACAATGCCTTAAATAAAACTGTTATTGAAGTTCATCTCACAGGAAATTACGTTTTATTTACCAGCACTGACCGCCGAGGTCCACCACGATTGCTGGATCCCTTCATTTCCGCTGCTTTGTACTTGTTGCTAAATTTCTATTGTTATTTCGTTTATGGACGGTTTATTTTTGAGACATGCTGTCAAGACAAAAACCGATAAGAATGAAAAATTGAAGAAATAAATTTAAAGTACATAGAAAATTTAAAGGATGTTTTATGAAATTCAGACCGTTGTGTTTCGAGATAGATTCCACATTATCAAAAAAATTGTTATTGCTCATTCCAGGGATCGGTTTATGGCGCCATGTAAAATAAAAATTTCATTTATTAGAATACCTGAAGAATAACAGCAATAGCCGCAGAGTAGCATACCGTACAGGATAACAGTCAAAACTTTATTTACTCCCTTAATATAATTCCCGTACTAAATTTTACTTCTTATTTCGCAGAAACAAATTTATATCCCGAGATTCAAAACATCCTAGATTATGAAAAATAATATTAGTTTTGGATATGTGAAATATACAGACTGGCGAAAGTTCCAGTTAATACGTTTTAACTGCTACATATGTATAACGAAAGTAAACATAATAACAGTTTTATGATTATGGAAAAAAAATTTTATTGAGAAACTGCCACGCTAATGACGTGCCGCTCTTTAATAACTTGTGTTAAACCAGATCTAGACCAATAAGCATTGATTGTTCCCCACCAAAAAAGTGAATACGAACCAGTTAAATGGCGCTAGCTCAATATTCCTGTTACAAGCGTCGCAATAAGACGTTTTTATAAAGCTCTAATCATTTCTATTGTGCAATGATATCTTAGAACTACCAAGTGGTGAAATAATACTTACACATATAATAGGACTATACATACCGAGTTTATCTTAGTTCTGTACAGTATCTTCCATCCATAGATTGACGCAAAAGCTTTTTATAGCCAACCTACTTAATAAATCATGAGTGACAATAAACTGTAACTTAATGCTCAGCAAGATAGGATCATAAAGCCCGAAAACCGTACACACTTACCCACTTATTTGCGCCATTACCAAATTGCGCCAAAACATAAAGCCTGTTATGGAATTCGAAGGGTCCTGTTACCGTATGTGAGTTTTTGTACTTAAACAACAGAGTGCCCTAGACATGAACGTGACGCAAAATACTAAGTACTGATCTAAACTACGTTTCTGAATTTAGTTTTAAAAATATTATTTTTCTTTCTTAGTTATTTAAAATTAAATTACAACGAGGTTGGTCTTTGATCTGTTTTAAATTCGAAGCAAAATTTACGAATTCCAGTAATTTTAATATGTTAACATTTATTGGTATTTTATGTATTTTTATGAGCTGTGTTAATTACATTTACGCTTAATTAAATAGAAAATTCGTTTATCGGTGTAGAAATAAACTTAGTTTTAACTTTGCTTGGGAGTTTTAGTTACTTTACATTTTCATTTATACATTTCAGCTAACTAATAGTATACCATAAAGTGTATTGTATTTTGTCTTTCGTTATCTATATGATTTAGCCGACGTGCCATAGATTAATCAATAACAATAGTGGAAGTGATTTTTCAACTAACTTAATAATTAATGAATGAATATGGAAATATGATGCATATTTCACACTCTTTGTTTGTGTTGTGAGTCACGTGTCTTTACCCCATTCGTATAACTCGTACATACAAATTACGACTAGATATATGTATCATTGTAACAAATTAACAATGAAATCTAAATGTTTACCCGTCTCTGTCGGCTTCGTTTATAGCATATGTTGTCGGAGCAATGAAAACAGCTTAAATAAACCGGGCTAATTCATGATAATTAATTGGGTGATTTCTGATTCAGCTAGTTTACCACCGCGTGCCTATTGAGCGGGAGATGAGTGATTTTGAATAATCTGTCTGTAAAGTGAAAGCGATAAGCGATTGTACTTTACAAAACTGGCTCGTGTCGATGTACTTATTTCGTGCGCGATCAATAATTGAGCCTACCAGCAATCCCACTGCCATGGACGGCAGGATCAAATTGGTTGAAAAGAGTACAAAGTTTAACTATACTCAAGGATGGATCGACTCACTTGCACCCCAAATGTTACTTGTTTACCTTTAATGTATGGTTTCCGCTGCAAATAACTTACAGCGTTAGCTTTTAAATGTGAGCATTTATTTATTTATAACCCTCGGTTTACTCTCTACTTATTTGACGCTACTAGTTATTCGTTCTTCGCCAGTGGCAAAAATTAACTATTTTACCCAAAGGTGTATCTATGTAGTTATAAATGACATATGAAAAGGATCCCGTTTGATGTATAATTGCTTATAGTCATTGTACTAAATTCTTGATTCGCATATTCTATTCATTTGTAATTTATAATGTAAAGCAGATGGAATTGAAACAGAATTAATTAACGCGATACTAGCGGAGAGACGATATCAATTTCTATAGAGGTTGAGCTTGTCCGATATAATTCGCTAGTTCATAGCAAATTACAATCAAACAGCATAATTTGGAATCCTCACGAGTCCAGCCGCAACCTATATATAGAAAAAATTCAAAAGAGATTTGTCCGGTACATGTATTCGAAAAAAATTGGATACTACCCATATTTATACCCAGCGCTGTTCTTAATCCGAATGGCGGAACTGCGTATGCTAGAAGTGCGAAGAAACTTTACGCTAGTACTATACTTTTTTCCTACCATGCTGTGCCAAAGGGGATTAACCGTGTCTACTCGAAGCTCGATTCAAGCAGGACGATTCTGATTTTTCGCGCTGCCGACCGCCCGCACCGCCCCGGGTCGTTGTTCGCCTCCTTGCCGGGAAAAACGTTTGATGAACGCCATAACAGTAAAATACCCGGACCTGAACATATTTTCATGCTCCGAGACTCGATTCCAATTAGCAGCTGGTCGACATATGAAGTCTCTGACCAATGGTTCCAGTGTTAGCAACTCCAGTAAATTCAACAAAATTCAAGTTCCCTTATATCATTTGCATATACATATATATAAAGTTATATAAGTTCACATTTGTTTATGGTATAAAACTGTAAGCAAATTGTTCACAATAAATAAATAAATAGAGAAGTATGTCTAAAATATAGTTTAAAAATATCTAATATAAACGGATAAACGAATTAACCTTAATAAATAAACTTTCACACACTGACATAGCTATACTTATTAACTATTCCTTTTTTGCTTTAACGTTTTTATATTTTTTTCACTAAATTGTTGATTTATCTTTCTGTACATGTGTTTATTTTAATTTATAAATCGTATACTTTATTATTTTAATTTCCCATCGCGAAACTTGACATACAGCACCAGACAACACTAATAGCATATAACTGTGAGTAAAAAAATCTCCTTGGGAGTTTCTTGCCGCTTCTCCTCCGGATCCAAATAGAGTAGTGAAGTGTTGAAGCGAAGGCGTAGTTGGGCTTTCGAAAAGCTTTTATAATATAATCAACTTGGAATAAATATTATTTCATTTCATTCATTAATTCATATAATAATTGTACAGAATATCTAAAATATTGTTCACAAATGAATACTACACCATAAGATACTCGTATGTTGTATCAAATGTAGCTATATGTTCCAACACGTATACAGAAGCGGTGCTGTAGGCGGAGAGATAAACAGAGGAATACGAAGACAGACAGTTGTATGAACAATGGCACTAGGCAATCGAGGTTCTATTTTTTGTCTGAATACTAAAAGGGGCACGGTGCAACACAGCGAATGATTTTTTTACTTTATTTGTAACGTCCATTTCAAAAATAGTACTTTTCCACGGAGATGGGTTGAAGTTGGCCAGATGGAACTGTGACGCACAGTGACGTGATAGTCCAATGGTATCAAATTGACTATTCCGCTAGAATTAATTGCTCAGTTTTAAGGTGAACTTCTACGATGGTTTGGAAAGTCACAACATAGGGGATATATTCTAGTATATTTTTAACATATTATAACTTACTTACACTGTTTAGTTAATCAGTGAAAAGCAATGATATCCTAGTGGTTTGGAACCTACGTTCAAACCACCACCTGATACCTGCACGCATCTGAAATTCTCCAAATTATGTGAAAGAAAACATCGTGGGGATGCCTACATACCTGAGAGTTCTCTGTGAAAGAGTGACTTAAAGTGAGAAGAGAAGTGAATTAAAGGTGTGAGAAGTCTGCCAATCTGTTCTTGGCCGGCGTTGCAGATTATTTATTAAACCTTTTCATTCTGATAGGAGATCCGAGAATAGCAGTGGCAAATATGGGTTGCAACGATGATGATGATGAGTTTTATAAGTCAACAATGATAAGTGAAAAAGTATATTTTCTAGGGAAATAGTAAACATCTACAACATGAGAGTTGTCAATGACGTGTTCCCGCTCTTTTCATTAAGCACAGAAGCAAAGTGGACGATTTGATTCTCTATCCAATTGCCACTGTAATGATTTAGGATGCATTGCGTTGATTTCACTGTCTTGTCTTTACTCTATCATTCCAGTTTAGTGTGTCCCAAACAGAACTCGAGTTAAGTTTATGTTTGTTAAAATCAGTATAAAGATCAGATGCAGGTTTCCTTATAAAGTTTACCTTCACTGAAATATAATCGTTTCAAATACCAACAAAACAGCAACTTAGGCGTTCATAAACCAAATGCTTATAATTTCTTATTTCAACAATTTACCTTTACGGAACTTCTACGTGGGCTGAACTCGAACTGTTTTATCCGATGTTGTCTATGTAAACGTTTACATTCAAATTACCTCCGAAAGCGCTACAGCCGGCTCCTCAGAAATTGTTGCTTCTTGTACCTTGATTATTTATTTCTTAACTCGTGAGTTACTTGAACGATTTTACGTGTTTCAATTACACCAGAATAGCCCTTTCGTGCCCCATGGCAAGAAAATCGGTTTCGGTGATATCGGTTGGTTATTCTGAGTAAATTATTTAGAATTGAAACGTATCCTTTCCGTTTGAATATAATTTCTAACTGACTTGAAAAAGAAGGAGGTTTTATGTTCGTCTGTACGTATGTTTTGTGTCTGTACAACCATTAATTCATTATTACTGGACCGTTTTTATTGATTATTTTTTACGTGTAAGGTACATGGCACGTTATTAATCTCCTAAGAAAATGGGCATCATTTGATGATGAGTTTCGGATATAAAAGAGTGGAACTTGTCAACGGATGGGATACATTGTGCCGTGTTTAAAGATTTTTGTTTTTGGTAACATTAATATTGCGTTGTAATTGATTTCAAAAAAGGTTAAAATTTTATGATCACGTGTATGTATTTGTAATTTTTCCAATGTTATTCAATTAATTTTTTCGTTTTTTGGTACCTTTTTTTTGTGAAATTTGTTTAAATTTTTCTATCTATGGTTTTTTATATCTATGGTGTTGTAGATAAATTAATAGGAAGTTAGTAACAATTTTTTTTACTAAGGTCTCGGGTAGATGGAAGATCTTATTCGGAGCTTGTATGCGCAAGTATTTTAGGAACCGATTGTCGTTAAGCGTGAATTATATTTCTTATCCTTGACTTTTTTATGTGGAATGTTGCCACATTAGTATAAAGAGTCCTGGTAACTTTAATTCATTAATTTTAAAAGCATTATATTTCCACATTTTGGATTATACAAAAATATTTACATGGTAGTTCTGATTATAATTAATGATGTTGGATTATAATTACGTACTCTGATTAGTAAAGTTTTTGTGTTTTCGAGTTGACATTCGCCATTAACGGGTAAACCATTTCACAAGGATTTATTATTACTTTTTTTTTGTTGTTACCAACAATAATGAAATTTAACAAGAAACACAGAAATAAAATTGTAGTATGGAAAAGGTCAAATTTCTGCCTATGAGAACTGGGTTCGAATTCTGTACGAACCATATTTTTGAAAGCTGTCTGCGAATTAGCACAAAGCAAGAAACACTCACGTCCTTCACTACAGAAAATGAGAAGAAGGTAACAAAGAAATTATTGGCTAAGCAGGCTGGCTCCTGTTGCCTCTAACGACACACTTTTCTGCTATCATGGGATTTGGTGGCGGGGAGGGGGCCGCCCCAATACGGCCAAAATTGTGTTCATGGATGTAAAACTTCTATGTTTTCCAAATAACATAAAATGCTTCAGTAAAGAAAAACATTTACATACGTATATTATTCTATAATTGTTCTCAAAATATATGTCGTAATAATTATGTAAGGGCAGTTTATTTAAAAATTAAATATCTCATAAATGGATCCTAATATCATTACCGTGACAATACGGTATAAACGCCCGTAACGTCTTAACACAAATCATTCCTTTATTATGAATGTAATCAGTTAAAGCGTGGATAGAAAAAAATCCTTTCAAGTTACTATAACCCCTTATAAACACAAATCGAAACAGCTAAATGGCCCTCACCAGATTTATATCGAAGTTACATAGAGCTGCCGACATTGGCTAGAAAAGGGTCGCGGGAATATTTCAATATGCCATTCACATTTTTTACGATCGCCATGTAAGCCCGCACCTTACGATTGTCCAGACCGCAATATAAGAAGTTTTTGTGGATATGTGTTATTCCTCGTTTAGTAGTTTTTTGTTTTGGTATGAAATCGAAAAAGATTAACGATGTGAAGGGTTCTGTACATCCAATGAAAAAACCTAGCCATTGTAGGATCGCTATCTTTCCGTCCGTTTATTACGTCCGAGTTGTTTTGAATCTAATGGCCGGAAATAAGGTAAGGTTTGGTACATCCTTATATATATAAATATGTGTAGAGAAAACTTTGCAACCGCTTTTTCTCCTCTCTTTGTTGACCGACTTTCTTCACTTTATATATTTAGTAGCTATTGACGAGTTTTAACGTTATAATTTAAAAAAAATTGAAATTTATGAAATAAAATAAAATATTCTTTATTTACGTTCAAAAAATTCACAGTTTAAATTTGGAAATTTAAATAAAATAATAAATAAAGTTTAAATTTATTTATTATATAATATCAAAAGAATAATAAATTAACTGTGTAACCTTGGCGAAAATTTGCTAGTTTAGCAATATAATAAAACAAAGAAAATGACAAATAATGCGTTATTGGTTTTTAAATGTGGCTTAGCCAAACCACATTTCATACTCTATTATTCGTATTTTTAAATTAAATCAATAACAAAATTCAAAAAAATCATATGCAATGATTACATTCATGTACATGATTTGTGCCAAAAGTACTTTAAGAACGGTCAAACTTAAATAAAAAAATTACAATCGAATTTCGTGTGACATATCAAATAAAAGGGCTGAGGGTTATTAGGGATGAAAATGTATATTAAAAAAATCTATAAGAAGGTTATTATTTTTTTATAAAAAAAACGGTTAATAATAAACAAATTTATTATACGGAACCCTATTCCCTCCAGAAATATTCGATGTTCGGTTTTTTATGCCCGTTTTATATGTGCAAAGCGAGTCATTGCCGAAATGTAGGAGATTGAAAATTTTAAAACCTTGTTTTGCTTAAAAGGCTGAAAACCATAATAACTTATACCTACATTCGTTGCTATGTTTCACAACCATACAACTTAGTGTAGTGTTCAAAATAATTCCCTGACATTAATTCACATAAAGTGATCTTAAGAGACAGTATATTTTGTCGTCGTTAACTTCATCACTACTTCGTGATTCGACCTAGTATTTATAGAAAAACAGTCTAGAAAAAATCCCATTCAAATATTAAAACCTGTAAGTCAATAAATAATTTTACCAATATTATATTGTCTTAAGGTTCATTGTGCGGCCCTTTTCAAAATAAAACAGAATGCTACAAAATAAAATTCATTCGAGAATATAGACGCTCACTCAAAATACTTTCCTCAAAATACCACAACAAGGTGAAATGAGACTAGTTGTGTACTAAATAAGGTACATAATTGAGTGACGAATGGTAAGTACTATTTCTACTGCATCACGTACGAGAATAAATTGCGCAGTTAAATTGTTAATATGTGTGATATAAGCGAACATCCAAATATATCGATGCGGGTTTTTGAATCTAAAGGAATAAGATAAAATTTTGAAAAACTAGCAATTATAATAATATTAAGTGGTAATAATCTACTCTGCTATAATCCGCGACGACAAACACCCTCCCTCCCACAGTGGTAACATGCACCAATACATATTAATTTTACATATGAATCCACATTCCAGGATCAACATACGTTTTGCCCCGAAATGGTGGCTTGTTCATGTTGATCCTGTACGGCTCGTAATTTGGCTAGAAAAATAAAGATCTTTTACAGAAACATCATTCGTTATAACTTCATTAAATGTAGCGTTAATCGAGCATTTGTAATTCGTAATAATTCATAGTAGTATGTTATTTATTCGGTCTTGATAATAATCGTTAGTCACCGTTAACTCATCAAAATTCATTACGTTTGGAAGTCATTACTTATAGTCGCAACGACGCTTATATAATTCTAGTAGAAAACCCGCCCTCGCTTCGGTTTTAAAAAATTTAAGCCTTTCGTTCAGAAATAGCGACCGCATTGTTTTAGAAATGGGTCTTTCTAATTTTATGAATTAAAAACGCCAGGAAGTCAAAATTTTATTTACTTCCCTGGTAACAGAATTTGCATATTAACTTAAATTTCCTAACAGGGAACAGATCCATTTCAAGAAGTAAAAAGTATTCTATTCATTGGTTTTAGAAGTTTTTTACGTGACTAGACATACAATACATGTATAGAAGTATCAGCAATCATAATGAAAGTTATCAAGTGATTTGAATGTTGGTCTCCCGTACGGGAGTTTTGAATTCAAATCTAGCACCCACCTGTAATTTTTCAAATGATGTGCGTATTACAAATAAACGAAAACATCGTGAGGAAACCTGCATGCCTGAGAGTTTTCCATGATGTTCTTAAAGGCGTGTGAAGTTTGCCAACATGCACTTGGCACGTAGGGGACCTTAACCCATCTCATTTTGAGAGGAAACCCGAGCCCAACAGTGGGACAATTATGGGTAGTAACGATGATGAATAATGAGATAGACCAAAATTCTATAAAAATATAGTTTGACCTCTATATCGATAACAAAGCTTACCTAAATTAAAATTTCCAAAAAGTATTTGATGTCCAGATTCGGCCTTGTTACAATTGTTATTGACAATTAAAGTGGCGAATCAAATTGAAAAGCATCAAGTTTAAATCAAGAACTAATCAGCTACTAAATACATTCAGTAAAGAGTTTGGATTGGGTATCGAGTCAGAGGAAACCAAATTGTCCCAAGGGGTGCGAGCGTGGTCGCCACTACACCACAGTACAAATTGAATTTAGTCCGTTGTCGTATACGCCCGGACCATTTCGGTATTGTCAGATAGACGCCAGATAATCTTGACTGGGTTTATTTTATAGGGTTGGTATTATTCTTCAGTTTAATATGACAAATAGATCTTAAAATAACAAAATTATTTAAAAGTGTATACGAACTTCAAATTAAATTAAAACAGTTGCTTTTTGGATCGTTTGGTCCAAAATCAGACTCATGAGAAAAATAATATGTTATCGCTCATTTGACTGAGAATTTCATAATAATGAATAAAAAAAAGAAATACTTAATACAGAAATCTATACCATGACTGAAAAATTAAACACACACACCCAAATATTATCTTTCTTCTATCTTTGTTGAAGGCCTGGCCGAAGATGTTGATCATGCGCAGTCATTCGATTTCATATACACTGATTTTAGTAAAACCTTTGACAAAGTCAGTCACGATATGTTATTGTACAAACTATCATGTATCGGTATAGCCGGTAATTTCTTGCGCTGGTTCAGATCCTACCTAACAAATAGACTGTCTATGGTAGTAGCTGGGGGTTTCAAATCTGGGTTTTTAATGCCATCTCCGGAGTTCCCCAAGGATCCCTTCAGGGTCCCGTGCTATTCAACATTTTTATTAATGATATCGGTAAGTGTTTCCAAAACTCTAAGTTTTACATGTTCGCCGATGGTTTGAAGTTTTTTAAATCAGTAAATTCATTAGAGGTTGTATTGGTGCTTCAAAATGACTTGGACAATTTAGTATTGTGGTGCAAAACTAATGATATGAGCTTGAATATTGACAAATGCCACGAGGTACGCTTCACTAGAAAAAAAGTTCTCAGCAACTAGGTATTATTATATTGATGATGTACCATTAAAAGAGGTTGATCACATCAGGGATTTGGGTATAATCCTGGATACCAAAATGCGATTTAATTTACATATAGATAGCATTACTAAAAAAGCTTTCAAAACCTTGGGGTTTGTCTTACGTACCTGTAGGGAGTTTAAAAATCCGAGCACAAAAATCGCAATCTATACGTCACTTGTACCGAGTAGCTTAGAATACTGCAGCGTGGTGTGGAACCCGCACTATGACGTATACAAAAAGCGTATAAAAAGTGTACAAAAGAGATTCCTCTTGCACTTGACTTACAGTTGTAAGTTAGCAAAACTTTTGCCTAGCTATAATGATCGTTTGAAATACTTTCATATGAAACCTCTCGTTGAACGCAGAGCGATGTCGGACATCTTGTTCCTCTACAAAATAATAAATGGTTACATCGACGCTCCAGATGCTTTATCTCATATTAATATTGCCATTCCCAGAAGATCGCCCAGGTATAAGAAATACATTCCATTCGTCACAAAGTTAGCACGGTCACATTTAGGCCATTATGGTCCTTTAAACAGATTAATTAGGAGTTACAACGAGCTACACAACAAAGATATTGGTAATACCGGGAGTGAACAAATTATATTCAAAGATGGTCCATGTACTTCGAAAAAACTTCGAAAGATACAAACTTTGGATATTTTCTCAGACTCCTTACGTCGCTTTAAAAGGGCAATGTCTCAACTGATAAACGATTTTTAAAATACTTGTTGGGTTACTTTTTAATATTTTTCTTTTTTTTTGTACAAAATAATTTTAATCTTAATAATTGTATTTTAATTTTATTAATTCGTAATTCTAATTGTAATTTGCATTGACATTATGCTTTAAATTGATCTTTTATTTATTCATAAACTTTTTTTTTTCTCTTTATATATGTATAATAACATCTTAAGTCTTTGACATTGAATTTCTGATATTGTTTTATATTTTCGTAAGCAAAACGTAATATTTAAGAACTTTGTATTTGTAAATCTGATTTGTATTGTTTTTATTGTATTGTTCCCTTTTATGATATCTATTTATAAAACAAAAAGCAATGTGAGTATGACGCTCATTGTTCATGTAGATTGCACCTATAAAAGAGGTATCACTTAGCACTAAATTATATATTGCCTACTCTTAGAAATTTTGTAGTGTATATCTTGTTGGTGTGACAAATAAAATAAATAAATAAATAGATAAATCTCAGTTAAAAAAATTGCCAACTAGAAACACCTTGAAAAAAATTTCTGTTAGTGTATTGATAAAAGGATTTCGTATAATGAGATTTGTTAATCTTGAATGCTTATTTCCAATACCGTTCAGTAGAAACTTATTTAAACAGCATTCGATTTGTGGAAACAAAGATAGTACAGTCCAATAAAATAAATATATTTGATATCTGTACCAGACTTTCTGTTATTAGATGGGTCTAATCGATTTATCACGTAACTCAGTTAATTACTAACTACTTAAATGTTACTTCAATAATATATAAACTATTAAAATTAAAGTTAGCGGCATCTACACGATTCTCAACACTAGTATATTTAATATGATAGCAGTAAATCATTGTTTATCAATCAACCTCGAAGACAAATCGCATGAGATTACAGTCACCTATTTAATAATTTAATATCGTTTAGACGTACGAGTTAGAACGTATAGTAGAGTGCAACCCGAATCGTAAACATAGCATCTGGAGTAGCAGAAGGTAAGCAAAACAGCACGGTCAATGGAGGTTTCTTGTTAAAATGTAAATATCAAGAGCATTAGTGAATAACCGACCAACGAGCAGCGAGCTACCTGATGGCAAGCGGTCACCGTCGCCCATGGACATGAGTAACACCAAAAGCGTCGCTAATGCGGAACACGAACACCGGAACACGAGTCGTTTGGCGGCTGACTCAAGCAGGAGGGTGGTAGCTAGCCAGGCAGGCTTCACGGATCGATAATGATAACAGTAATAATGACTTATTCATAATATTGATAAATAAACCTTACGCGAAACCCTGTCACCAAGTAGACCGGCTTCTGTCACCTCTTACGACACATTGTTCTGTCAGCTATGGATTGGGTGGAGTATTCTAGGTCGCCCCAATACGACTAATAATTACTTAAAATGAATAATAAGTATTTGATTTTATATATTAATAATATAATAGCACACTGCCCTCGCTTAGCTTCGGGAAAACTATGTTTAATTTAAATTAATTAATATTTTATTTATTTATGGATGGATTGCAATGAAACAAATTTTAAATATTAAGTGAAGCTCACTGCAATATATAAGTAAAAACCAGAACGAAATCGGTAAGGTAGTTTCTAAGATTAGCACGAACAAACGTACAGAGAAACAGAAAAACAGACAAAATTTTTAACTATTGTTTTGTGTTCTATTGCGTTAATAAAGGCCCCTGATAATGTTTTTCTCATAAATCGTTCATGGACAGATAGCGATTAGTAGGAGTAATGAACTGAAAGAATTCGAACGGTTCCCAAAGACCACTACGGACAGTTAAAAATGTAGATTTATGTTTGAATTTGAAATGCACGGACAAGCTTGACCGTTGAAAACATGTGAAGTGCTTGGATGTAGTCTGTGTAATCTGTTCGAAACAAACATTTCTTTGAAATATTGAAACAGAGTGCAGAATTACCAAACAGAAAATCGAGATGAAGACCACTACTAATTGAGTGCGTTTAAGTTGAATTTTAGCATTGAGGACATCAACGCGAGGAGGAGGAAGTTGAATTTACTCCGACCATTTAGTTTCCCATTACAGGTCTCTCCTCGCAATTGAGAAGTCTCGGCAGCACTCGTCAATGCAGTTGCACTACCGATTAAGAAGATAAATGGACAAACAAACATACTTTATTATTTATGTTTCTTTACTAGAGCTATTAAAAACTGATCAAGATCTAGAAGAAGAGATCTGAAGAAGAGCTATTAAAAACTGATAAGACTGATCAAGAAATGTTCGAAATAAATTTAAAACTTCTTTATGAAAAGTTAAGACTGCTCTAGCAATAGCATAATTATAATATTTTTTGAACTTTAACAAAATGGTACCAAGATTTGTTTACTAGTCGTTTATTAAAAGCGCAATTGCTATTAAAAACTTGATCTATGGCTAACCCATTTGATTTTTCAATTAAAACCTGAAAGGTTATAACAAAGGCGCCGACGGACAAAGCCTCGAATGCCAGCTTTCGCTGCGGTTTCATAATTTCCTTATTTTCAGATGTCGGCAGATTTTTTATTTCAACTCAACGACAAAGCGAGCTTCAGCGGGAATTACGCTCAATATTATTTACATTAAAATAGAGCATTCGTTTTTGTAAAATGTGCTGAGTTGACAAATCGTTTCGCGTGCTCTCCAATTTTTGCTTCGCTATCTTCTGCGTATACGTGCTGAGTGATCGTTGCGAAGCATTCTGTTTTAATCCTTCATTTTAATTGCTTTTAATGTTTTTGAATTTTCGTCAAATAACATTTTATGTGCAGATTTTCTGTTAAATCCATTATTTTGTATGCTAATAATAGACATGTGTATGCTTATATAGTTACTGTTTTTTTTTATGTTCATAGCCGACAAACGATCAGACGAGCCACCTGACGGTAAATGGTCACCGTCGCCCATGGACAGCAGCAAGACCAAAGGTATCACTGATGCGTTGCCGGCCAGGGAATATTTTTATGTTAAATACAATAATTATGTACAAGAGCAAAACTATTTTGAACTGTCAGTGCACTTATACATCATATACTATAAGAAGTTTTGAAGAAACTCAAATATATATTTTTTGGAAGTATTATTTTTCTGTCTATACGTCTGCCTGTTCAGGCATCACGTGAAAACTCATCAACGTATCAGAATATAAAAATATTTCGTATTTATTTCAATGTAAAATCTATTTCCATGAGTATAGTTAGATCATGATTCATTGATTTTCACATCGAGAACTAAGAGACGTTGTTTAATGTTGTCCTGGTGTTTCCAAGGAACATATGTTAATACAATAACGCGGAATGCTACCTTCTATATGTGCTTTTAGACAGGAACTGGGACCTAACATCTTTCATTGCGCTAAAACTGCATATATCACTTTCCAGGATGCTTGCTGAGTACGGGGTTTCATAGATGATGCTTTCATACCGCATTGGCATGATGTATTGGCAAAAGATTGCGTAAGTAATAGCCCGCTCCACTTGCGATGTTTATTTACTGTAGAGTTCGTTGTTTGTAATCTCTTTGAACCTATGAAATTATGGAAAAATTATCGTGAATTTTTTTTCCCGATCTATAAGGAACTAGTGATATAGTTAAAATGTATAATGTTCAGCGTTACGATTTCCTACAGCGTTGTCGGAAAGCTTTTCCAGCACTTACAACTTCAATTGGAAGAAGCTTTTTTACTATAACACGTATAAACTAATAATAATAATTATTATTATTCTTTATATCAGGCAGAATAGTAAATATGTTAGTAAGATTAATTTATTGTTTAAATCTACTTAGGTACTTGCTTATATTAGGAAGACAGCGGCGGGGGTAAATATTTTGCAAGTAATAATAATCTATAAACTAGAAAATCTCCTAGCAATCGTTGTACTTAACTTATTATCTTCCCTCTATCAACTTTTAGAAGTTCCACTCCTGGACGGAGACTACCGCTATCTGGTGACACTCTGACTAATACTGGGTCCTTTCAATATTAGTCTTATTGAAGGCTCTGCATAGTTTTCTTCACATCAGTAGTCAAACTACGAAACATGTTATTTTAACAAGACCTTTAGAAAATGTTTTCTTTACCATAGTTATTAGTGTCTTGAATAATATAACTTAGTTGTAGTTGTTTAATACGAATAATTCAGCGATGTATGACGGATATATTTGATTCAAATTCGAGGTAGTAGTAGTTTGTAATTCTGATTTGACTATCTGACCTTAAAAATCTTTATCGACTATGAACAAGATATATTCGAATCTTAATTAGGTTGTTTTTCAGTCAAACTTAGCCGATAAAATTGGCCTTAAATATGTATCTGGGATCTGTTGATTTATTTAGTTACATAGAAAATAAAAAAATGTTATAAGTTCACGGTATCTACGAAAATTGTTTATGTTTATCTCCTATATATGAAAGAGATGAAATGCCATATGTGCGGGAAAGGAAGAAAGGGACAACGGTATAAAGGGAACTTAATGAAAATGTGTCAAAGACGAGTGAGGTTGTCTTAGTTATAATATTGAAAAAGCCAAATAAACCTCAAGACAAAACTACAAGTACATTTTTTATTTACCTATAATTTCTACATGTATTTATCTGTGGAAAAACTGTTACGATATTTTCTTAAGATAAGGAAAATAAGCTTAAACTAAGATTCTCTCTGGTATTCTCGGTACGA
>PDGT01000010.1:958811-997920 GCA_003671415.1 Megathymus violae
TATATTGATTCTGTAATTTTAAAACGCACGGTTTAAAAATATTACAGAAAATGTAAAAAAATGTGACTTTCTCCCCTTTCTCTTTGAAACTATATATCTATATGTAATCTTAAGGCTCAATATTTTGACACAAAACGAAAATATTCTTGGGTAAGTTTACCTGCACGACCTAGTTTGTTTGAAGAAATTACATATTTTAAGAAAAAAAATCATAAGATTTATTCAGCGATCTTTATGTAATGACTGCGGAGTTTGAATCAGACACTTTGTCGTTGGTCGTTATAGACACAAGTTGGTCGTTATAACGGTCTTAAACCATTCGAAGAACAAACCAAATTAAGGCCAATTATCACCGCGATCCGACCCAAATTAGCGCAATTAAGTGTTCGATTGGTGAAAATGTTTAAACAAATATTCCAATAATTTCATGAACATTAAAATTTTAATGTCATATGAATTCACTGAATCTCTGATGATTTAATTATTGGTAACAACTATAATAATTGTATAATACGCAGTATTTTTACGATTTTACGAGACCGACCAAGAAATTTTGCTTTTAAAAAGGAAAAGGGTATTTCTCTATTTAATAAAATCTGGCACTGATTGGATATCATATCTATATTGTTATTTTGACAGTTGACATTTACCTTTATGTACAATATGTAGAAGCCCTTCCGTGATTGGGTCGCACTATAATCCACGCACGTATAGCAAGGAATATCAGGAAGAAAGCAGGACATTTTAGTTCTTTCCCATAGGTTATTTGCCGTAGAAATTTTTCAACACGAAGCGAACAATAGAATCATTCAGTGGTACTGGATTATGCACACGCCAATAGCTGTTTAGAAAGTTCCAAACGAAAATCTCTCTGAATATCAGCGGAGGAAAAAAATCTACTAGCATTCTGATTTCGAGCATGGTTTTGTGTTTCTTTTAACCAATCCGCTAGAGCGTCCGTAACTGGTTTTGAATTGCTTTATTTAGCTTATTTTTAGAATTGTTGTTCTAGATTTTGCAATTGCATTCTTGAAATGATAGGTAGTAATGATGTTGAGCTTAGAAGACTTAAGTTCAAACATAATTTTATTCTTTTAAAGCAATACAGCGGAAAACAGGAACAAATTAGAATTCCATGACATGTGTACTGTCTACGCACATATATATTATTACAACATATCATGTGAGGAATACATAAAAAATATAAGTTATAGTAACAAATACGATAATTGCTTTTCATATTAGAAGTTGTAATTAAGTTGAAAATTAAACTTTACTACTTAAAAGAGTCAGAGAATTAAAATAAGTTGTCATACATCTGAATTGAGACCTTGTTTTATTGGTTAAAAAACTTAGTACATGAAAAAATTAAAACAAAACAAAATCGGTATATTTGCTATTTATTTACAGTGTTGTGTTAAATTTGATCTTTTATTTTTTAATTTAAAACATCGAACATATAAATGCGAGGTGACTCGTTTCTTGGGTTTTGGAACATTTAAAATACTTAAATGTCATTGCATAGAATCTTTACCTGAGGATGTTCCATTACGATAAGTTGATAAAAGTGTTTTAGTAGATATATCATTTTATTTATTATCATTGCATATGCCGGATATGAGGAAGGTGCAACGCATAAGACACGTACATCAAGTGTCACGTACATTGTGTTCGCCGAGAAACCATAACTTAATGATAAATTAAACGTAAAACTTTAATCTCTTATATTAAGTAAGATACCGTGTACTAACTATCTGCTACCGTCGTTAAATCTACCAAGTGGCACATTAAGCTTCCATCTAACTTAGCAATCAACAGTAACGTGCTCAGTTAATTAAGTTATGCAACCGAATATCCATTACCGAATCATGAAACTTAATTATCATTATATACAAATCATTAAGCTTCAGTTAATTTAGATTTTTCTGTTTCTTTTAATTTCATCGCGAGTAGAAAAATATTATTCTCGATAGATTTATGGTACTCTCTTCTGCACAATCTCATGAATGTTTAAGAGTAATTTCATTTTTAAAATTATGCGATGCTTCACTTCGCGTTGCATCCATCGTATCAAACCGTATAGAATCGCATCCCATCCCTTACCATCTATCACATCTCATCTAGTTAGAAGGATCTGTCGATCGTGTCTATCTGTTCACCAGCCATTAACGCTCAATAGGTAAACAAATTAGGGGAACCCAGTAAATGTTCTACTGGACCGTAAAGTTACATGACGCAATCACGGCGGTGTGTCGTAATTAAAATTAAAGAGGCAAATTAGAAAAGTAAACTTTATCAAATGCATCATGGGTAAAACAAATACATAAATTAAAATTTTGAGGGTTAATCTTCCGAGTTTCAAAGATAAGCAGTTTAGCAGCTTAGCAGTTACAAAAAAATAGATTAAAAATCTTACACATATTTTACTCGACAACCTACATAAAATTAACCATGAATCCGATAGGGATGTCTGACTTGAATCCTATGCGAAGTCGACCAATTTTATTGTTGCTTTATTGGTTTCTCATTTTTACCGGACATCAGGAAAGTTATACTGTTAATGTAATTTATTATTTTAAGTATGTACAGTCATAACTCCGTTGTTTTTGCATCGATTTTGATGATTCTTTGTTTATTGTATAGCAAATGGTTTGTATTTAATCCCTTATGAATATTACCTAATTCTTGTGTAAAGTGGAACTTTGTAACGATGATGGAGCCGTATTAATAGATTAAGTGGAACATTAACACTATAAAATCAGTCCATTACTGACCATCACAGGATCTAAAAACGTGTCTTGAAGGCCAAAAATGCAACTCCTCAATATATTAAAACACCAGTTTTTGTTCTTTCCCTTCAGGTACCGGTTATATTGCAACACCAGTACATTTTTGCATTTAGGAGTCATCATCTCATGATGCTAAACTGATAATGGAGGCAACATCACTTCTTAATTGAATTGAAATAATATTTATTCGAAGTTAGTTCTTATAAACACTTTTCGAACGTCAAACTGACTTAGGGGATCACACTGGCATTAGTCGACATAACCACCTTAGCAATGTTTTAGGCAAACATGACGTCCTGTTACATATTAACATTCTATAGTATGTTTTAAGTCGATGCCAAGTCCACAACACAACAATACTTAGCGATTTAAACACCATAAGAAAAAAGCGAAGAAAAATGGCGGGGATACGAATAACCTACTTTTTTTACGGCACACTGCGTTCTGTTAGTGAAACGCACGTGAATGACAATGTTCTTTTTTTAAAATTCATACAGATACCACCCGTTGAGCAGTGTGGCTGTGTGTTGATAAGTAAATCGTTTGCACAGAAGGGATCGAAAAGAAACAGAGGAGTGTTATAATGAAATTCAGTACAACATTATATCATCCGTTTGGATGATATTATGGTTATTAGGACATTGGGTGTTTTAATGTTGGCAGTAAGCTAACTGTTTCAGAATCTTTTATAGAGGATTTAAAGCATGGGAGTAGATAAAAGCATTTATAGACGACCACATAGCCCAGTTGGTAGTTTAAAGGCTTTTTTAATTTATAGCTACGACGTCATATTCTACTTATTTAATAAATCATAAAAATTACACAATGAATCAATCGCCACACTTTATGCTTTCAATTAAGATATCTACAAAAGCATGTTTATACATAACGTGAAAATAAGTTTTTAAATTAAACAAAACTGTACTATTTCATAAGAAACTATGCGTATAATACTATTATTATACCACGACATAGCGCGGGAAAAATTAATGTAGCTTTACCTATACTACTATATAAATCTGTTGAAATTATCGTGCATATCTCGAGATAACTCAAATACTTTTAGCCGTATTGGGGCGGCTTAGAATACTCCCCCCAATCCCATGTTGGCAGAACAGGGTGTCGTATCAGGCGACAGGAGCCAGCCTCCTGCTTGAGTCAGCCGCCAAACAACTCGTCGTGTTCTGTCTGAGAGCTTGAGAACCAGTTCCCTCTTTCTAACCTTCTTCTAATTTCCTGGCCGACAACGCATCAGCGATAGCTTTGGTCTTGCTGATGTGCATGGGCGTCAGTGACCATTTACCATCAAGTGGCTCGTCTGCTCGTTTGTCTCCTGTTAACATCAAAAAAAAATAACGACTTGACAGATCTTACTGAAAATCAGTATGTAATGAGAACACGTGATACAGCAGATGATAGGCTATATAAAATCTATCTATCTATATAATTCTGTTATCTCTCTCTGTCTGTACATTCCATTTTTTTGTCAAATTTCATGAGATATATTATGACACACTGACATCAATTTAACTATTTAGAATTTTTTTCTGTCTGTCTGTATGTCCCGTCCCATGTAGGTATGTATAATTAATTTTTCAACTGGAACGAAGTCGAAGGGAGCCGCTAATATATAACCACAAGTAACTGGCAATTTGAAATGATTATAAGAGTAAGGGTTTCTTGAAAAAAGATGGGCAGTTTCGGCAACAAAATCTCGTAAAATTATTTAAAAGGCCCGTAATAGAATGGCCTCACCGAAGCTATAAAGGCTCTTAATTGCGTGCAGGGCACTAGAAGCCCTATTTCTTACGTATAACGATGCGATCACGATATTTTACGTTGACTTTTTGAGGTGAAAACGTGTTAACTTCGCGTCGGAGAAAATAGACTATCATAATAATTGCTGCCTTTTCAAAACATTTCCACATTATTCTAATGAAAGCGGACATCGCGACCTTTTGAAGTTGAGTGTTCATTATTGACGCGTCGACAGAATACAGAAGTAAAACAAAATATTTCCTGGAGTAAAATAGTTAAAAATATTGACATAATTATCTCCCGCACAGCGGACTTGGCTTTGGTGCACGTATGTATATCGTTCTCGGTGCTTTACGAAGTGTGCCAATTCGCTCGTGGTCAGTGCAGTTGCCTGAAACCCTCTGAACGTGACAAGATACCCGAACACAGATGTAAAATATTTATGATTGGTGAGGATACCTATAAAACAGTATGCAAAATATCACAAATGAAATCTTTCTCCACGTTTATGCTAATTCCTATGCCGTGTAGATGTTAACCCTTACTCCTTTACCATAAAAAAACAGAATGAAGACGTTTTTCAATTATGCCCCCCTACCCTGTTTCATTACTCCACCTACTTTATCAGCTCAATAGGTTGTCTGAAAGAGATCACTAATTAACTGATTAGGCCGCCTGTTTTTCTTAAAATATTGTATTTAAATTTTCCTGTACACTATTTTTGGTGTACGAGAAAAAGGATTTTGTTGTTGTTATTCTGAGAAACGATTCCAAGCTTTATAACTGTATTGGTTGATAACTAAAAATTTTAATTCAACATAACTTATACAACTACGGGCAGTAAAATTACATGTGGGTAACATAATATCGTAACCATAATGAATTTTAAAACACGTCTAAATATGAAATGCAATTCGTGTGTCGCAGGGCGCGTGGACGTTGCTAGTCCATTAGAATTTATGGCACATTGTAGCGGACGGTAATTAAAAGACCCCACTGAGGGAGCTAATGCCGAAATGCTGCGAGAGTTTGCTGGCCGGTGTAGATAGATGTACATGGCTGCGTTATTGGTGTGTTGCAATCAAACATTAATGAAATTTTGCTCCTTTTAGAGTTTTTAAATGAATTTACTGAAGGGACCTAAATCTACTGTTCAATTAGTTATGGTGACTACAATCCATATTACGCTAATGTACATATATTGTACAAGGAATTGATAGAAATACTGAATTGAAAATTAGATGATTAGAAAATGCTAGGACCGGTACTAATGAGGCATCTGGGATTTAAAGGTAAAGGATTTAATTTTGTTGTTTTTTTTTTTTAATTATTATATGAAGTGACCGCATAATAATTATTATTATTTATCAGAAAAAAGACACATAACGTATTTGTAACGGAAACACCATACAATTTACAAACTGTATATTTTATTGGTTTTTATTATTTATCACATTTATAATTATATTATTTCATATAGATTTTGATAAAACATTTTTACACTTTACTTTAAAATCTAAAAATATTGTACGTAACTGTGCAAAGGCATCGTGTTATCCTTCAAATCACAAAATCTTTTAAAAATTATATCTATCATTAGTTACTAACACGTCACTAGTTAAACAGTGCACCAGTTCCTAAACAACCTTAAACATTCTAGTCCAATATACCCCACGTAAACGTAGTCGCCATAATCTAAAATTCAATCACCCAACATTTGGCACAGTATAATAGTACTTAATCAGGAGCTCAATATAGACTATTGCCAATAGACCTTACAAATAGTGAAGCCACTCCACTTATAGCAGAGCAGGCAGATGAACATGTTTCAGTGTAATAAAGGTCAAACGAGCAGGCAGAGAACGGACATATTTCGCGGCTAACTGCTACGGGTACATTTATATTGGACAAAACAGCCGAATTACATGTTATCATCATGGGAATCGATGCGTGGACCGCTATAAATACAGCTTTAATTCGACTAAGCCAGTGTTGGTGCGTAGGGCTAGCGAAATAGTTTTGTGTTTTGGGTATTCGTTTTTTCCTCTAAACAGGAAATAAATGTAAGAATGAATGTAGCACAGTATTATTTTTATATGCTAAAATCACATTGGCCAAACAAGTTTGGGATATAGTTATTTGATAATTTTTTATATAATGTTTAGTTGCTTTTAGAGTTTAATTGATTACAATCTCCACCTTCACCGTACCCCACCACGCTATTCCAGTATCCAGTGTAGAAAATAGTGGCCTGCTACCAAAAATAATTTCTAAAATCCTCTGCTTAATACCACATACGACATTTTGTTTTTGCCGGTCACGCATCAAATTTCCGTCCTCACCGCATCTTCATTTTTGTTAATATCAGACAGACAACATAATAACCGACAGGCCACCTGATGTTATGTGGTAGCCACCGCCTAAAGACATTTTTAATATCAAAAATAAAATTGACGCGTTGCCGGACAAGGAGGATGCAAGGAACTGGCTCTCGGGCCTTGAAAAATACATGAAAAATAATTGAGTATTCATACTAAAGAGGAGGGTAGTTGCCGAGTAAATATCTACCGCCACGCACGAGAGCCGTCGGGATAACATTAACTGATACAGACTCATAAGGTTACCATTCACAAGCGTGCTCCTCAAGCAGGTGAGTATTTTTGAAGTATTTTGTTAACAGACTTTTGAAGATTTTTTTTTTTGAATAGCCGGCAAACGAGCAGACAAGCCACCTAATTTTAAGTGGTCACCGTCGCCCACAGGATGAGTAACACCGACGACATCACAAATGCGTTGTCGTGCCACACAGAAGAATAAAGAAAGAAAATACTGGCTCGCAAGTACCCAGTCGGTACACGACGATTTGTTTAGCGGTTGAGCCAGCGGCTGACGCAGGAGGGTAGTAGCTAGCCGCGGAGGTTTCACGAAAAGACAATAAATACCAGTAATAGTATTAAGGACTTAATGATAATATTGATAATATAATCCTCACGCAAAGCCGTAACGCTAAACAGGCTGGCTTATGTCGCCTCTTACGACACCCTGTTCTGCCAGCCTGGGGTTGGGGATAGTATTCTAGGCCGCCCCAATACGGCACATCTGCTTTGGTGTGTGAATTTCTCTACTTATTTCATCGTCTTCGATGACATAAATCCTTAGGTGCTATCAGCGCTTTGATAAAAAAATAATTTGCAATTAATATGGGTTTTTGGTTATATTTATTGATAACATCAATACCTTGGAAATTTATTCTTTTCATATCTACACAGGTGTCTTGCAAAAATATATTTTTATACACATTTCTAAATAAAGAAACAACATAATCAGTTAGTGTTTTAATACCGTTTAGTAATAATTTTGGTTACTAAGGAACATTTTCCATGAATTTGCAAAAAAAAACAAGCTAAATATCTCGGGCGCCGTGTTATATTAATTTGGAAGTTTTAATTAAATTATGTTAGCATTCTTTTCATTTGCTGTTTTTATGTTAATAGCCGATAAAAGAACCAACCAGTTTGTCAGAGGTCACCTACGCCCGTGCACGTTTAATATTCATCACATAAAGAGAGTCACCAACACGTTGCCAGTCAATTAAGAAGATAAAATTGCAACCTATACACGTAAATTGAACAATACTATTAAAAATGGCATGTTATGTTATGTGGGATAGTTATTTTATTATATTAAGATATTACGTAAAAATGTAAGGTGCGTGAAAGGAAATGTAATGAGTTAGTTTGAATAGTGGTAGTAGATCGAGTGACGGTTTGCAATGAGGAATGGAATGGGAAGAAGAATAACTGAGTTGTGTTTGAGACGAACTACGATTACGACAAGAATTATGATAATCACTTACATGAGTATTTTAAATGCTGATTTACAGTATGTTTGTAAGTAGATATCACCCACAATTAAAATGTAGTCTGTAAATCCAGCTCTCGATAATGTATAGATATTTTAACCACTTGGATCTGACGATGATTTAATATGTTGATAACAATACAAAATATTGTTTCTGGAAGCTAAGTAGGGTTGCTAAACATAAATAAATCCAGGTTTCCATCGCACTGTCAAAATCGTTGAAAAACATGTTTTGGTAGCCCTGCACGATGTGCTGAGCGGCCCGCCTTTATTGCGAACGCGGGACTAATAAACCCCCGGCTGTTTTATAACAAAGTTGCATCGACAAAATAATTCAATGGGTTTTGATAAAGTCGTAAAACACAGTTAATGGATCTCGTTTTGCTTTGACCGTTTTCAGTGACCTTCGCCATTGAATTGGAGATGGAGTCCTTATTTGTTAGTATAACATCAAGTCACCTAGTTCTTCGGTAGTTCGTCGTGAACTCCGATCGTTTCTAGACTTTCCATTATTCATTGGGGAGTTAACATGAAGTTTGAAGTTAGCAACAAATAATCCTGAAAAACATTTCGAATCCAAATTTAATTTCTATAAAAAGCATCCAAAATACTTAATGCATATTCTTAACATACATTTTAGTTTATCTCATCCGTCACAACACATCCATTTCCTGAGAAAGAAAGTCATAATTATGTTGACCTATAAGTTGATCTATGTAAAACTGTTCATAACTGAACAGAATTATATTGTAACAAACAGATAAAAATTCCAAATACAACTGTTCGAATCTGGAATAAAAATTGGATTTTGAAAATTGATTTTTTTTTTAAATTTCAATCGATAATACACTATTATTATTAGCAAGGAACCTGAAATGTATTCCTTCCAACAGAAATATTAATGGTTATTCTATACATATAATAAGATTCTAATTGATCGCTTTATATACATGGACGATAATATGACAAAAACTAACTACAACCCAAAACAATAGTTCTTAGAATTTTTCTGTTTATCTGTGCATCTGTGCATCTGTGCGGGCTAATCTTAGAAACAGCTTAACATCTTTATGGTCATGACTAATGTATTACAGTAATGTATTGTACTACTTAATATTTAAAGTTGGTTTCACTGCAATCCGTCCATAAATAAAAAAAGTTATAAATTAATATATTTCTAATTCATACAACGAGATAAATCCAGTCCTGAAACAATCAAGGTGCCGGTTCCATGCGTCAGGCATAGTTTTTCTATAGCGAAGTGAGAGAGGTTTGCTAGTTTCTACATAAAATAAGTTATTGCTTGACGACAATCCCAGTTGATGGTACATGGTGAAGATATATTAGATGTTCAACGCACTAACTTATGAAAGTCTATTCAGTCTCCTCTTGAAGACTACAACATCCTAAGTAGGTTTCACGATGCGATCTCATTGGTGAAGATTCACTGCATGATTTGTGGTATTGTTCTGAGTGCTCGGTATATCAAAAGTGTAATGTAACTGCATTGCGGGTGAATCATATCAGATATAAATCGTATTGATAACATAAAATTTATTTAATTAAACATCGTTCACCACCACAAAATATCGCTACAAATGACGAGCGTAATGCTTAATGTATTTCGTATTTAATAAATGCATAAGTATGAGGACATAGCATTCGCTTGAAGCCCTAATAATAAATAGTTCGAAATCAGCAGTTCCATGTATCCCATAGATAAGGTGTGTACCAAAGAACTTGCCTTTAAATCAAAAAATCTCCTCTCCTCTCCCTCTTTCAATAATCTCTCCTCATAACACCATCACGGGCAATTTATTACAATTTTAACATGCCGTCAGTAACTCTCCACAAACGCAATACAACAGTGACAAATACATATATTGAAGATAATATATGATATTTAGTAAAGAGAAAAAAATAATATTTCTATTTAATTATTATGAAGACTTTAGAAACTGACTTCATAACAAGAGCAAATAAAATAATAACAATAATAATATTCATTGCTTTGATTACAAAATATTGTATTAATTATTAACTAAACAGAACCACTTGAGTCGTAAGCTTCTTTTCATCAGATATCGACCAATATGAGTCGGTCGGTAAAACTACATGCGCTGCGCTAAAACGTGTAATAGTGGTGCTATTCACGTGGAGCGGGAACAAACTTAAAGTCAGCATTAGAACAATGCTAACTGACACGTCGGGCCGTGAGCTCATCCGAGCTAAGCTGCAGACATCTCTGAACTGTTGATTCACTGCACGACGTGCCGCATTCCACTGAGAGCTCGCCGTACATCAGACGCTCCGTGGCACTGCAATGCGGGGATGATAAAAGTTTCCTTTTCTTAGAATAAGCATTTCAAAAGTGTTAAATTAAAAGTCCTCATAATCTTTTTGGAGTTTTGTTTTTGTTCTTATAACTATCGGGCGTACAGTTTACCCGTTGTTAAGTAAGTAGTCAGAGCCATAACTGAACGTTTGTGACCAATCTAACATATGTAAATGCTTATTAACGCCTTGTTCTGGGCTGGTACTGCATATGTGGTGTGACATGTGTCAATCGCCGGCGATGTGATTAAAGTATCAGAAAAAGCTTACATGTTTGCCAACAATCGACTTAAAAAAATGGATATGTTAGATTCCCTTACAAAATCCTTTTCTCTAGTCTCTCTCGCTTTGATCCAAAACAAGAATAAAGGATGATGTTGCTTGATCAAGACATGAGTTAATAAGTGACAGCATTATCCATGACTGTCAGTTTCTTTAAGTTAAGCCGCAGACTTCACAGACCTACTGCTGCTGCACAACGTAACTCATTCTGATGAATGCTTGCTCATCATCTTTTTCATTAGGTGAGAAAGGAGTCGTAATATTAAAGAATAATTGAAATAAAAATAAAAGATTAAATAAAAAATTAAATTTTAATAATAAATGAAATAGATTGTTAATTAATGTTTAAACTACTAAAACGAATTCGTTTTAAATTAGGGTCAAGAGTAATATCAGGTCTTAATTGTGTATGTCCATTCCACCCAACAGACAGGAAATGCTTATGCAGGGTTGAAAATGTGTGAACATTTATTCAAATTACGTTGACAATTGTAAGCAAATTAACTCAAACAATTACATATTGAAATGGATTGTCCCGAATTGAAGACCAGCAAGCTATAAATTGTTTTTGTTTGCCCTATAGCATAGAAGTGATCATTCTTCTGAAAGAAAAAAGGAACATCCTTAGATAATTTTGAGTAAGGAAGAAAATCCAATTACTATTAGTTAATAAATATAATTTTAATATGAAACATATTTTTAGTTAAATAAGCGGCACTTGTAACCATACATCATGATACTGAACAAATAACATACAAACATTAACTTGATGTTATTATTGGAGTACTTACGTACTTTGAGTACTATTGGAGTAACGAAATGAAACGTACTCAGAATTTGGTGTGCGGACACCACGGCCGGTAGAATTTTACGTCGGGCACTGTTTGCGCGCAATTTACTTAGACCTTGTATTACATTTAGGGATTGCAATCCCGCAAAGTGAGATCCCGCAATCCAGCGAGGTCCAGCATAATTTTAGGTACTGCGGGATTCCGCAACAACTTGCGGATCCGCAAGTGAAAAATCATTCAAATTACAGTAAAAGAAAAGTATTTAACTTAGTTTTAATATTTATATACTATTTTTTTTACTATTTATTTATTTAGTAATTATTTAAAAAAAATGAAATATGTACAAGCAAAAAAGTGATGCACATAATCGTGAAACAAGAAATAGACATAAGTTGGTTACGTCTTTATATAGTCTTGAAAAGGTTCAGCGTTCTTTTATTTCAAAGTTCCAAACTTGATACGTGAGTTACCCTTTGGAACTTTTAAACGACGCGTTAAAACACAGCTTATAGGTAAAGGATATTATAGTATAGATGAATATATTTATGACAAGAACGCCTGGAAATAATAATGGCGAAACCAGTTCCGCACAGGTTTAAACATTTCGAATTGCCATGTGTTGTTTTAAAAGATGTGTTGTGGAGTTTTTTTCGCCATTTCTTTTCCTCTATGTTAAAGCATCTTTTCGAAACAGTAGTAGAAGCAACAAGACGTACATAACTGTATTTACAGAATACCTATATGATTAAATGATTTTGAATTTGAATATTTATTAACCATCAAACCAACAAGCGTCGGGGCAGAAAGAGCCTTTTTGACCGCTGGCTATAAATGTAGTTCTATAAGTAGATCGCGAGATAACACTATTGTTGATATATTGTTAGCAGCAAAGCGATGTCACATCCGTTAAGAGGAGGGGATGACGGACAGTCACCGCCAAGCACCTATATAAGACGATGAGCGCACGTCTGAAGACAGCGCCCCCTTTCCCTAAAGGGGGTCGCATCAGATGTCGGCTTAGAGGCCTCCAGGCCAAAGCCAGCCTCGGGTGGTGTTTAGTGGGTAGGCCCCTAGGTTTTTCGGGAGTCCCACATAACCAGCGCAGCCGGCTGCGCTTCATCTGCTCATCTTTCGCTGCTCGGATGACATCCTTCACAGTGGTATAATTTCTAGCAGCTAAAATGAGAGGTAAATTTTTATTACGTAAACCATTGATAAAGTTATTTACCGCTAATTTTTCGTTTATCGGTTTCAAAATTTTAAATGCTTCCGGATTATCATGTGCTTGGGAAATAGTAAAATCAACGAACAGTTGTTCTATAATTTTACCAAATTCTTCAAGTGAACTGGAATTTTGTCGAATATTAACCATTTGTGCATGAATTGCATTACTAGATTTTTTAGTTAGCAAATGTAAACGCATATCCGCAATCAATGCAGCACAAGAAGTATATGTTTTACACAAACGTAATTTAGCACTTTCAGATATACGTGATTTTAAAACAAAATTAATTAATAACTGTTCACTGTCTTTTCCAATCATAGATCCGTATAACTCAATAGCAGATATTAACTTTTTTGTTATATCCTTCATCACCGGTAATAATGATACCGCAGTATTTAAACTAAACTTTTCTATGTTGGCAGTTTCCTCCAAAGTACAATCAATACTAGAACAAAGTTGATTAATTCGAGAATACAAAACATTTATTTCACTATACAAAGTCTCGACTACCTTGAGGTCACTATCGTTAATTTTACGTTTTTGGATTTGTTTATCTACGTCAAGTTGCAACAATAAAAACTCGTTGTACACAATATTACATTCCGCACTTTTCTTGTCAAGTATACTTTGTGTTCTACGACTCGGACCGATCTTTATTAAATAATCTTTAATATATTTCAACTTGTCATAGATATCACTAAGACTTTCTAAGATACTATATTTAACATCATAAAAGAATCAATTTGAAACATAATATAAAAAATAGGTATACTGTAGAAGTTGTAAATTAGTACATATATTATATGAGAATTTCACTAGTATAATATTCTTATGTTGTTAGGGACCGTAACCAAAAGTAGCCACTTCCGCACATATCGCGCACTCATAAATACACTTTAACACTTTTTACTTTTATTTTATATATTTATGTTTCACTTGTATTTCAAGCACTCGATGTGAAGAATAGGAACTGGGGTACGATGACGAGGCATAACGCTGTTGCTCTCCTGAAGGTTTTATTTCCGATTATTACGAGCGTAAGCTATGCTGGAGCCACCTGGAGCCAATTGGAGCCACTCGAAGTTTATACCAATTTTTTGGCAGCGTTCTGCTTGATGCAACACCGTCTCTTTTGTTCTCACTATTTCTTCTTCTATTTTTCCTGTAGCTATTGTAATTTTTTCTTATCCTTTGTTCACTACATAGTAACAAACTCTTTTAAAGTTTTCGCGAACAAGTCCCCAGAACAGTACACGCCGACCGATCAAAGTCCATAGTGCTCTCCTATGACATCCTTTTTAGTGCATCGGAATGCAGCAGCGCGCCACCCGCATCGTGCCTCTCTGGCCGGGTCGCCATGAGGTGTCGGGTTCGGAATCAAAGATGCATTAGAATAATATGTGTTTATTGTTTAACGAACTTAAAGATACTGCTCTTCGTAACAAGGTATAGGGGATTTATATTGAGGTGTTTCATACACTACAACTTCAATACCTAACAAAAAAATATCAAAAAATATCTGTGTGAATTTTCTTGCAATATTTACTAAGTCACACAAGTAAAACATTTAGAAAATACTTAATAAAAACGAGTAACACTTGTTTTAGGTGAGGTTACTATTTGAAAACGTAATGATCACGTTTCCAAGCGAGGGTGAGTTTCTTGTAGTTTGAAATAGTTCTACTATAGTTTATAGATTATTTTTACCTAGCTAAGGTTGCATTGTGGAACTATAGATAATAATATGTACATTTTGCTATAAAATAGATGTTTAAGAGTTAGCACCAAACGTAAATCCATTTGATATCGATGAAAATGTAACAATTTTTTTTTAAATAACCCTCCATCGTTGATACATACGAATACCCATGAGATGCCTCTGTTCCATTGTACGCAAAAAATATTGCAACTTTCAATATTTGGACTATCAAAACCAGGTGCCTATCCACGTTGCCTGTTCTAAAAAAAGTTGCACGTTTTGTAATAGTTCTGTTTAACGTATAGAACACGCGGAACGACCGCTTTAAGCGTTGTGGTACAACAGTTTTTAGGGATTTTTTTTGAGTATTTTATATTTTAGCGGTTATGTTTTACATTATACAATTGGCTATAAATTTTCTAGAACAAAAGTCATTTCTGATATAAATTACTACTTTTATTACTATTAATAACTATAAATTACTACTGTTACTACTTTTGATTAGACAGTTATTAAAATTATGTTAAATATCACCTCGACAATTTATCCAAATCGACATTCAAGAGAAATTATTTAAAACTGTAAACTACGGAATGCGGTGTATGTATTTATAGTAAAGTAGGAGAATGAGGACTACAATAAAAGTGTATTCAAACACATCATTTCAAAGAAAACAAAAACGTTTGAAAATCTCTCATTTAGTTATTTAAAAAAAAGTAGCAAATAATTTTTAGGACTCGATTTTTGAAGTTAAAATTTATTTATTATGGCAATGATAGCGTAAAACCCCCGAAAATTTATTCCATTAACTACCTCGATAGCAGAATTTCCATCCTAATTTATATTCCTTATTCATGGGCACTGATTCATTTTCTGGGACGTAAAATATCTCAAAACTTACCCAAGTATGATCAGCCGAGCATTATCCTAAACTGTCCAATGATTGACACTTGATGCCTTAACAGACTCATTAACAAATGCTCCAATTATATTTGTTTTCAAACATAGGAAGTAAATAATACCTATTACAGAATTGTCAAAGTTCAGCCGAACGTGCATATTTCGAACTGAAAATGAATTATTGCGAGCATAAATATCTGAAAAATAAAACCATCAGAATAGCAGTAACAAGTCTGAACTAGTTCGGCTTAACAGACACATGTACCTTGACATACACACTGCCGCAATCCAAACCAACCGCGTCGTGACATCGAAATATCGGGCAGTTTATAACAAAAACTGCTATTAATTTATTTCACTATGTTAATTATTCATTGGTTCACAATTCATTGAACCAGGTGGCTGCGCATTCATGTTTACTAAAATTAAGTTCAAATATTTGCTAATATCAATGTTAATAGTATTTTCTTACGTTGATATGTTTAAAATGCTTAAATGTTATTGTTATAGCAGGAGCACTAACTATAGCAAGACTTATTGAATTATGGAATATATTGTTAATAATATTGTAATTGTTTACTTTAACTTTTATTAATAACAAAATGTAATGAAAACAGGAAATACCAACAACAGATTATGAGTCCGAAGTTTCAATTGCACAAGTTGGTACAATTTGGTATTCCACACTATCACCCAACGGCAGTTGCAAGTTTGCGGTAATGATCCCGCTTTCAATGCTAATAGCATTTAAAATGAATTGAATGAGTCGTTTTGTCACCCTGCGATAATACATGTTTATCGAGTATTTAAATTTCTGTGTACCTTCATGAAATATAATTTGCGGAACAAAATTGCGACGAAATTTTCTTGTTTCGTTTTATTTGCGTTGAAAAAATTACTACACGGACTTTGTGATTATCATGGAAATAGTATTCCAAAAGTTACCGCTGTGTATGAAAGATCGCATGGATTATGTGGGGCTTCTACAGCCAAAAGCACGGCCGCATACATTCGGCATACATTATAAAAGTGGGATCTATCATGAACTCACCGATGCATCTATTACCTACAAAGCAATTAGCGTTAAATATGAATAAATATTATTAATCAAATATCGCCTTTTAACAAATCATAAGTCTTCAACAAAATTGAGAACGTCGATCGCAGTCAAGAGTTGAAGGAATGGCCGGTAGTGACAAAATTAAATTAGTGCTATGAGTACTATCGAAACTACTATGTCAACTTAACTGAAGTTCAGCGTTAGTTATCAGTCACTTCTAGTTAAGTTAGCGTTGTTGGATGCCTTAGGTTGAAGCGATAGGGTTGAAGTGTTGATTAATGATCACATCATTATGTCATTTTCATTAAAGCAAATAGGCACTGACGCCTATGAACCCTTCCAAGGATTGTATATACGTTGCTGGCTTTGCAGGTTTCGTTTAACACTCTTTTTGAAGGACCTTAAATCTTAGAGCGACATAATATTCCAGATGGAATTTATACAAGACCGGGAAATAACAATAACAGTAACTGTTTCGGGTAGATTAGTATTTTTGTGAATATAGAAATCACCTTTCCCGACATGAAACTAGGACAAGTTCTTAGTTCCTGGTTTTTCGATAAAAATATTAATATTCTACAGAGAAAAAGTTATTTGCCATAACAAAACTGTTTCCTTACTTTCACACTCAAAATATGTACACTGTAAAGATTCGACAACCACATTTCAGTGCGCCCGGTAAACCGCGGGTCATCAGTGATCTACGTTGTACCACGATTAAGTTTCTAGACGCTATGAAATAGATGCCTACTGTAGTGTTATAAATAAATGATATAGAATTTAGACGATAAAATGTAAAAAAAATGTTGTAAGAGATTACATTAAATAAATTGTAATGGCTTATGACAAACAATAGCATAAAAGAAGTATCAGTCACTTGGTAAGATAGTATTTGTATCTAGATAGACACGTCATTTATCCGGCGTGTAGCGCGCAGTCTTCGAAGTCAAGAGTTAGGGTGCATGAGACTGTCGGAGTCACTCTGTGAACTGTCAGAGCACACACTCATGTCTTCGAAGCCTCAACCAACCGTCAAAAATAATTTACTACGATCTATCTTCTAAATTTTATAACTTTTACTTGTTACACTACACTACTCAACCTTATAGAGTAGATCTATGTATCTGCTGTTTCGAAAGTACACACGCTCCGCGCCCGCAACTGCTAACTTTGACAAATTAGTTGATGCTTTATGACCGAAACAAACTTCGTTTCGTTTCGCTAAAGAACCACTGTAGGGAAAATTTCAATGAAACGCTTTAAGTGAATTATGAAAGCTGCATACAAATCACGAACACATTTTGGAAAGTTGGAAATTTATGTGTATTTAAAGTGTGACGACGGCTTCAGTTTTATCTATATGATGACAGTTTTCAGAAAAAAGTTTCTCTTGTTATGAAGTCGGTCTGTACTCGCAATTAGAAATCATCTACTCATTTACTAGCCTTAATAAGACCTGTGCTATATATTAATCTTAAAAAAGTTATAATGTTAAACACAGCAGCTTTCGATCATTATTGTTTTTGGTATAGAAACTTTAGTTTCAATGACGTCTAGCAACTATTCATTGATAGGCCCCGTAGTTGGGGTAACGTGAAGGGAATTTTACCTCGCTTGTATGAGTGGTTTAAAAATAATAATAATAATAATAATAAATAAACGTTTAAATACACTCACACCCCCGCTCTAGGATTCCCTGTGTTGCGAGTGGCATGGACATACACAATTATCACATCACAAACACCCATGAGCCGAGAACAAACATTTATCTGTCACATAAATATCTGCCCCGGCCGGGAATCGAACCCGGGACCCCACGCTCGGCAGGCAGAGTCACTACCAACTGGGCTACGCGGTAGTCAATTATTATTATTATTATTATTAGTTTGGTACGGTCACTAACAAACCACGGGTCGACAGCTGCGTTGACAGCTCAAAAATCTCCCAAGCGACTTAAATATTACTATTTAACTGTTCCAAGAAAGGAGGACGCGCCTTCTTATTGGGTCTCAAAATGCTTCCACGCTTTATAATTTTAGCTACTAGCAGTCACCCATCTTGTCCCGAAAACACCCGCGTTGCTTTGCGTTGATAATTTAGCGCGGACATAAATTGACGCTAGCCGTTTTGCTAAAATAAATTTATTACTTGTAGTGTTATAATAAAAGATGTAGATATTTTTAGAAGATTTAATGTATTTAAGAATTCCTGGCGGTTACAATGACTAAAATACAAGAGTTACAAAATTAAGAAACTTAAAAGAAGGTCACTTGTAAGAAGCTAGGCGCGTCGCTTCTCTGTCGTGCAGCGCACGGAGACCTCGGTGACTGGAGCGTGCGTTTAGGGCGCACGAGACGATCGGAGTCCGCGGCGTTCAGCGCACGGAGACCTCGGCGACTGCAGGGTGCGTTAATACGCACGAGACGCGTACATTGTCCGGTGTTCAGCACACGGAGACCGCCTTAACCAGGCGTGCATTAGGGCGCACGAAGTATGAGCATTCGGCATAAGACTCTTTCAAGTTATCACTGTTGTGACCCACACGCGAGAGAGACTGTCAGTGTCGTAATTGTGACTTCACCCGTGAGACTGTTATTGTCGAGATCCAAGGGTTGCGACCCACACGCGAGAGACTGATCCAATCTCGTCACAGCTTACCTTTTATATCTCACATTTTCTCAAATGATTCTCCTATTATGTTCTATTTACGAATTTAAAATTTCTAATCAGCCTAATAAATAAAATTACCAAAAAGGATACAAATTATACAAATAAAAAATAAAAGTAATCATGATGACAATAATTTAGGTCGTTTGTCAAATATTTGACAACAATAACAAATCAGGAAACCTAATAAAATATATAAAGAAATTACAGAATAAATGGATAAAAGATACAGGAAATTATAAAAGAAGTTAACAAAAGGAGTATTATAAGAGATACAAACTATGTGAGTACCAAAATACTGGATATAAAAACATGTAAGTATTATAAATACTACATACTGACCAATTTATTCAGATTTTATAATGAGTAACTATATAAAAAAGTAGTTCCTTATAATTATTACATTAGGATCCGTATTATTATTATTTATGTTGTAAAGTTTTATTTTGTTAATGGCTGGTATTTAGCAATGTTATATGTGTTACTTGATTCTGGTTTTATATTGTCATTCGTTTATATCTATTTAATAATTGTATAATTTTAATGCTCAACAGTCTAATTAAACAATGTTAAACAATGTTATTTTCATCTCGTCTTCAACTGCTAGCACTACCTTAAAATTATTCTACCTTATATTAACTTTCATTCAAAATTCATAATAAAGGTTATTTTTACGGTAACAGCCGGAAAATAACAGACCACCTAACTGTATATAGTCACCGCCACTCAAATACGTCAGAACACCCGTAACGATGCGTTAGTGAAGATGAGTTGCCACCAGAACAAATAATAAAATTGACTTTAGTATTGCAGTCGTTAAACCATTCCAAAGTAGATTTTTAGCATGTCGGGTAAAAATAGGTAGCAGCAGGTAGTAAACGCTGTTCGAAATTGAGCTCAGTGGTCATTTTACAACATACAGTCGCTTTGAAAAGAAGGGACCTAACACGGCTATTTCCGTATCCGTTATCCAGAAGGTTGCATCATGAGCCAGGAAAGATAAATAATATAAAAATTTATTCGCTCTCATAATAAGATCTTAATAACTATTAGAATGACATTGAACCTGTTATATTATTACTAGCGACCCGCCCCGGCTTCGCATGGGTGCAATGTAGATACTAATGTGGGGCAATGTGAAGTGATTAATAATATTATTTTTAGTTTACAAATATTTTAATAGTTACAACGATGTGATTTTGTTTTTGCGGGACGATGTGATATTTGTTTTGAAGCGTGATTTTGTTTTTTACACAGACTGTCTCAGGTACTATTTAGTGTATTATACATTATATATAAACCTTTCTATTGAATCACTCTATCTATTGCTGAAAACTGCATTGAAATTCGTTGAGTAGTTTAAAAGATCTAAGCGAAGAGACAGCGGAAGCGACTTCATTTTATACTATGTAAAGATCCTACGAACCCTACTTTGTGCCTGGTACCTGAGGTAAGTTTTGCAAATCCTGAGTTACAGGTCTCCAGTGTTCTCCTGCTGACCAATTTAAGGAAGGTATCCATTTGTATTTCAGTATCTTGTGTGTATATTAATATTATGTGAACCTTACTTCTTTGATATACCTATCTACTCGTATATTAATATTATAAAGAGGAAAGCTTTGTATTTTTGTATGTTTGTAACGAAGAAACTCAAAAACTACTAAAACGATTTTAAAAATTCATTCACCATTAGTATGCTACATTATTCCTGAGTAACATAGGCTATATTTATTACTAGAAGAAATAAGGGATCCGTGCTAAAACTTCAGTAACGTGAACCAAGGTGTAAACAAATTTGCTTCAAAATTTCTTTCATCCCATACGCTGCGGAAACTATTGATAAAGTACATCCGTGCGAAGCCGGGGCGAGCCGCTAGTATAATATATATTTTTTAATGACTTAGGCTTAATAATTTTCGTATCGAATTCAAAAAAATCAAAATCTCATACACTTATTTTTGATAATAATTTTGTTGAAACTTGAAAAATTTATCACATTTTGTTATTTAATTACAGATAGAAGAACCAGAAACGAAGAAAGACTTATACAAAAATATGCCTTCTTGCTTTCTTCGACTTCCTCAGAAACAAGAAGTATAATACTCAACATTACCTTTTCCCCTCGTAAATAAGACATCTAACAGGCATGTACACGTGATCCAATTTTGTTGAGAAAGATGAAGTTGCAGACTTAATTTAATACCTTTCGATAGGTACAAAATAATTTGAATTTTACGTTGGCAACTTTTTCGGAAGACTGTATTACACAAAATGAATGTAATAATAACAGCCATTGGTGTACTTCATAATTTTCTTTTCTTGTTTAATAAAAGAGTTTAAACTAAACATTAATTCTATTTATCAAAAAATATTAATGTACATCTAGATTTAAATTTGTTATATATTATACGTTGTTATAATCAATGTACACAACGTTGAGATTTCTTTAAACACAGTCAATTCTATAGCATTTTCAAGTGTACCCTTGCGGGATGTGTTATTAAATACTCACGTAGAAATAGCGTAATAACACTAATAGTTTTGCTAGAAGATCAAAACAGTCACGAGACGACTATTATTTAACGTGGCACGGAACAGATATAAACGTGACAAAACTCGAAACATATTCGATGGCGGAACAATAACTTTACACAAATGTGTGCTCTATTCCTTAGTACCATTTATCACAGAATACCGCAACCGTTATGCGTTAGTATTTAAATACCTACACTCGAAATAAATAACTTTGTACTGGGCCCAAAACGCACAATGTTGACCATGCAAAACACTGACAGGCACTTTAAGGTGCTAACACATTATAAAAGCCGCACGATAACCGAGTGACGTCTACAAAAACACTCCAGACAACGCACATAATTCATACCGCCTTAAGAATATGGGGTCAGGCAAATATGACACAAGTACATAGTATATGAGAATACACAAAGTTACAAATAATATTGGTCTGTAACTAAATAGTTACATGATTTTAGTATCACACCCATATTAAAGTTTGAATTACTATCGATATTGAATTTTTGCTAATTTCTTCAAAATTCATGAGAAATTTTGAATTTGTCAACAATTATAACGAATGACATAATTATAAATACTAGTGTTCATCTAGTTGCTAAAATATGACCTTAATCATTTAATAATATTTTGTTTTCATTTTTTTATTGATAACACCAAAGTTCAGTAATTCCTACCAAACAAAAAAAGAAAGAGGTTGAACCAACAGCAGAGAAATGGGGATTAATTGTTTTTCTTGACGTATAGACGACAATCGTTATAAATCACTTAAATTGGGTAAATATGGATGATACTAAACGATTTTAGTTAAATTTATTTTGACAGAATTTTGCCGATACGTCATCAATATGAACCGTCCGCTATGAGGGTGTACCTTTAAACATTTCCTGGTGAACACAAACAGATAAAGTCCGGGTGTAATGTACAATTATTACTCTCGGTATGTTCGACCATTAGAAGGTAAATAGAACTTGCACGAGATTGTAAAATGCACTAGTTACGCTTGTTCGAATATTCAGCCACATTTTCGGGTATGAAGTGACACCAGAAATCAATTTCGAAATTTAATTTACATACGTGTAATACTTTACACATAAATAAAATAACTTTGATCGTACAACATTTAAACACGCTGAAAGTAATTTCACAGGCAATTGAGAGATTTTACGATTCGTTAAATTTGAATAATATTGTCATACTAGCGGTACTCCTGACTCTGTACGCGTAGAAATTGAGTAATTACTCTCAATGATAAAAACCGATCTTAACGTAAGCCTTATTTATGTGAGGCATACGGAGAAGGTAATATTATGTCAGCTCAAAAACTACAATTTCTGGAGTAGTCTAGATCGGAGACAAACAGAGTACTGGAACTGCTTATACGGGAAAAGGCAACATAAAGATGACTGTGTGTGAAGCAGGGTCTTGTAAGGTCCATTTGCAAGATACTTATATTTTCCAATTTGTGGTACGATGCGAAAACGTGGATGTTGAAAACTTCAAGTCGAAAGCGTATGAGAAACGTATGAGAACTGGAGCTGGAGGAAGATGCGAACAGCTCAGGATAGAAAAAGACCTCGCCTCGGTATACAAAGAGCTGTGTTCGATATTTCGCTACGAGAGGAAAGTTAGCGACAACACGAAAGAGCCACATCGTTAAAATAACTGGTAACCAATGGGAAATGGGAGTCCTAAAATGGCATTCACCCCTTGGTAAAGGGACAAAGGTAAACCTGTCAGACTAATGACATTAAGAAAACAGCACCAAACCTTCAAAGAGTGGTATTCAAAGCATAATCGATGAGGGTCAATGTTCAGCAATGGACCGTTCAATGAATGGAATGTTCAGTTGTTTGACAACTGAAAAACTTGCGAAAAACTATTGTCCTATAAGTAATAAATATACGAGAATACAAATTTAGTTGGACTATGGATCTTAGAGCCAAAACATAACAACAGCGTTGAAAATTTTAATCGAATCAAGATTTGAATTTCAAATTTATCGGAGAAGCCAGTTAGCGAAATAAATATTTACCTAAATTACTTGAGGAAACTTGAGAGGTAACTGTTATAACAAACTAGACTTTGGAGTTCTTATTTAATGTTGTTATTATTAACTTTTTGGATCGCATAAGTTTTTATGGGTGGCTAAAGTAGATTACAAAATTCAGAGCGATATTTATCGCGCAACAAATATAAATAATATACTGAAACGTCTTATCTTTTTGTATTATTTAACATATATTAATTCGATCATTCATTTCTATAAGTTTCATGTTCAAATGGTTAAAAAGGAATCCTTAATTAATAAGAAATATGTAAACCGGTATATAACGAAACAATAAAATAACCAATAACAAAAAGCTATAAAAAAATTTAGCCGATTTTAAAAAGAATAAGTACAAAATGGTACAAAAAATTTAAATAACATATTATTAAGCCACAAAAAATTTAGACACTAAAATCTAAGACATCAATTCTGACTTATCGAAATGATGTAATCGTCCATTGATTATGATCGAGATGTATAAAGACTATTATACTTTATACAAATAAAATAAATTTAACACTTCGAAAATGTAAACATGTTCATAATGAACATAGATTTAATAAAAGGAAACCACAAAACAAATATAATTCAGACAGAACCAAACGAGTCGAAATCAAAGAAAGTCGTAATGAGGGAAGGAAATCAAACACCCCAAAGCGAAGCAATTAACGAAACAAGGACGAAATCGATCTGATTACCAACGAACGAGAACGAAGATAAATTCAAGTGCTCGCAGTATGTACATACGACTTTGTTTTGAATCATCTTGACACTTTCTTTAAATTTTTTTTTCTTTAATGTTAATACCCATCCAGACTGAGCGGGCCATGTGAAATTAACTGATCATCGCCGCCCATTGACATCTGTGTATTTAGCATATACGACGCGTTATCTTAATGTTGTCTGGCTTTCATTCTTAAAAGATTTATAGTTGTTAATAAGTGATCATTGCTGTCCATGGATATTTCAAGCGAAGAAATAAATGAATCTGCTTCGGATTGGCTTTTTAATCTACGCAACCACATCAAGTTAAAAATTCAACTAATAACTTTTATATTATTCTAAAATCACACTAACAATCTTAGTACGATGCAGAAATCATATCGGGCTGGTGTCGCATAAGCCGGCAACCTGCACTAGAGAATGCAATAGAAGAAGGGTAACGCAGTGAGCTTGTACTAAATATACTTTTTATTTTCAATGTATCAATTGAGCAGCAATATAAACACAAATCTTATTTAATAATGATAATCATTAACTTATTGGGACGAACTGGTAGAAAACGTCACGTACTGAAAAGCGTTATGCCCCTTCCTTGGGACTTTATATCTCTCTGTATATCCTTTTCATTCATAAACGAGTATCAAGATTTGAGTAGCAAAAATCGTGCGCGGCCCGCTTATATAACCTGAGATAAAACTGAACACGTGGAAATTAAGTTAAAATTATTTGTTTTTGTTTTACATCATACGTACGTATCGTATGAATAATACAAACTTAGAAAAGTATGTTAATAAATTTGTATAAATTGATATAAGTATTATTTCACAATTTAAGGTAATTATAAATATATTTTTAAAAATATGTAATAGGACAAAATAAAAAATATTTTTATAACTTTAAAAATGTTAATTAAGTGACAGTTATTTATTATTTAATTATTATCAAAGGCTGTTCATTTATTTCATTGAGTCTATTATTTAATACTTAAATTTACATCGAAAGGAACTTTGTTCAAATTGAATTCAATCTTAGTCCAACGACATCGCTTGTTTTTTTTTTGAATTCTATGCTTACAAATCATGAGCATTTATAAAATAATTTAATTTTTTTGGTTAAGCAACCATTCAAAATATAAATTTCTGTTTACATTTTCAAGCAATGTTTAATTAAATTTCAGTTTAACTTTGAATAATATCCAATTCAATGTTAAGCTGATCGGACTCTCATGACATAGAATTCAGTTGTCTGTTAAAATTTAAGCACCTAATGGAGTTAAAGACTTTTCCTTTACATGAAGTACTTTTTCCTTTTCAGTCCCGGGCAGGAGTTAACCATTAATAGATCTTTTGAATAGGATACAAAAACAGACGAATCGACATGTCTGCGATGTGAATTTCTGTAACAGTTTGCAATCACTGGGATTGCTGAGAGATGCGAGTTCCGTGAGTACAAGTCTGTTTGTATAGTTCACCTTGTTCTGCGAACAAGAAGAATCTGTCACCAATAGCAATCACCGTACCTCATGACACAAAAATTTAAACTCACCGCGGCCTCTCAATACATTTATAGTGATATAATTTTTGTATGAAAAAAATTGAATATGCGCAAGCAGGAAAAAGTGATGCACGCAATCGTGAAACAAGAAATAAGCATAATTTTGTTAGGTACGTCTTCTGTGTCTTTTGTCCTCATTTTTACAATAAGATTCCAAAATTGATACGTGATATACATATTGACCCGCTCTTGTTGCACCATGTTTAACATTGGACAAGGCAATGGTGGCAGGATCCAATTGTTGTAGATCACTGGCTTTGTAAGTACCTAGATTAATCCGTCAATACGCATTCGCCACCCATTTGCTAGAATTAAAAGTTTTAAGGTATTTCGTTTGTAGTGTTAGAAAGCCATTTCACTAGCGGGCTCCTGATATATTTACGGATCTCAATGGGCTCCGGTAACTTCAAACCTTTCAGCGGTCCATTCGTCCGTTTTTACACTATTGACAGAAAAAAATCAAGTGCAACCAAAAAAAAAAATTCACAAAAAATACAGTGACAGCTATTAAAAACTACCAGTTTAAAACATTCACGTTTTCTGGATTTAAAAGGTGTGTTAAAAGCCTGAGTTAGAACAGCCTCTGCTATATACATACATATATGACACATGAGATCATCTGCCTATGTAGCTTAAGCTACAATCACAGCGTAGCGTTACTTTGGATTAGTTTTTTCTACATAGTGGTTGTGGATTTCCGTTCAGAATGGAACCTAAATAATAATAATAATATTACTGGTATTATTCTCTTTCCGTGAAGTCTGTCTGGCTAGCTACCACCCTCTTGCTTGAGTCAGCTGCCAAGCGACTCGTCGTGTTCCGGATAGAAGCTTAAGAGCCAGTACTTTCTTTTTTACCTTCTTCTCATTTCCTGGCCGACAACGCAAACTTTATTCTTGTTGATATCCATGGGCGACGATGACCACTTATAGGTGGCTCGTCTGCTCGTTTGTCGGCTATTAACACAAAAAAAAACAACTAAAATGTGATTTAACTCGCGCTTATGATGGAAACTAAATAAAGGGAAAGTCTATTGAAGTTTTTAAATTGCAATACAAGATGATATTGTAGGTACAGATATTTCTGCATGTTATTGAGTGTATGGAGAGATCTGTTTGCAGCCTCAATTTATAGTCGGTAACTTGTTTATAGGTCTTGAAAACAAACCAATTGTTTTACTTTTACCAAAAGTTCGTTCACATTAATAGTTTTCTGAATTGCATTTAATTTCAATGGATATCTACAAAGGATTGTCAACGTGCAAGTAAATATGGGGCGTATGGGGCTCAAGCCATCTTTGAATCGAAGGCAACCCTGTTCGCAGTGCACCCGCCTGAACAACGGACGAGGCTATGGCGAACGGTCCCTTCTGTTGGAGGTCGCTGGGATCTATATCAATCAGTTTCATCCGACGGTATTTGCGTGGTTGAAATGTATCCTGCCCGACTAGCTAGCTACCACCCTTTTTCTAAAATTGACCGTGAAAAATTTTATACGTGTTTCAGTGTCGGAAAGCCAATAATATTGCGGGTCCCCCGCTTCCTTTTCGGTCGGCAATACTTCGGTGATTGATGGCTCTGCTTTTTTATCCACATAATTTAGTGAGTAATTGCTGTACAGTATTGTGATCAGATAAATTGAGGTGTAGGAGTTCGCCTGATGCTTCGCTTAATGTTAAATCGAGGCAAGCATAGCCCCGCGTAGGGCTATTTATGTGTACCGTCATGTTTTATGCCTCAGTCAATGTAGTAAATTGAAAAGTAATGTGAAAGTACTCAATACTACTCTTTTACTATACTACTATGCACTGCATGACATAACATTGTAATCTAATCTATCCAACTTAGTTTGACTTAGAAAGTAACTGTAACCTAGCCGCAGTTTTAAAACGCAGTAAGACTCCGCTGCAAATCTCCTGGAATTGTTCTATTAGTTGACTTTTATGACATCAAAGGGAGAGCGGAAGTGATATTATTTTAAAATGTGGACTCGGATATTACAACCACCGGATTCCTGAAGCAAACTTAAGCTAAAGATATCAAAATAGTGCATTAAATTTTAAAAAGTCTTCTTTTATACGCAACAAAGGCACTAATTTCATTTTCATTTCAAATTCTGTGCTTCTTTTAAAGCCAAATTTAATCCCAGTTGCTGGCCTATTGTTAAAAATATATGTTCTAATTACATGATTATTGTAGTAATTAAGGTATAACATTCATTTCGATTAAATATTATCATGGTTTCGTGCAATAAAAAAAAAATCTAAAGGAAAGTAACGAGTCGTTAGGGACCGATACATGCCTTAATGGGGGTGTAAAGATTGACTGACTGGATTTAGGTAGCTTTGTTTTATTTTTCCAAGATTATATAACATTGCCAGGTCCAAGTTTTTAAATTATTTAGTTTTTAATTTTAGATTAATTTAATATTAAAAAAGGTTTTTATTTTACATAGATATCCCAACATATTTTACGCAAAAACGACCTAACGCGATGCAAAATTACGGCTGATGTTTTTGTAATTATGATGTAATTACATACAAAAATACAATTTTAAAAAAAGTTTATGATACCAAAGAAATAAAAGAATATATAATGTGTATTAAAAACTATAAATACCCAAAATTTTAGTTTTTATGAAAGGTCACCTATACATGAAGTTGCTTAATGAAAACCGTAAAGTTACATAAATTCAACAGCAAAACAAAGGGAGATTCTGAAATGATTAAGTTTGGAACAGAATGAATCGCAGTTACGACTAAAACAAACAGACAAAACATCGGAACGAGTTCAGAACTAATACAGTCCGGCATGTGGGTGCTCTTGGCGTGAATCACTGGTTTGCAGCGTAATGATATGGTATAGGGCTGTCACTTGACAAATTTACTCATACATATAGCTTGAAATTCAGTATATTATGATATGAGTTTCCAGACTCATTTACTTGCGGTTTGACATGATGTACGAGTATATATGAGTTAAGATAAGCATTTGATATATTACATTTACTCTAAATGATAAGGATAAATTAAACACAACCAATCCCAGACTCAAATAATGAGTAACAAGGAACATAATTTAATGGTCTTCGATCCAAATACGACCCTGTACACACATTATGTCTTGATTAGAGCAATGTCGGGTTTTACTGAAAAATATATGTTTTGCCATCTAGTACTAGCTACGAGCCCCAGGAGAACCTTTCACTCTGGAAACTTACCGAAGGGAAATTCATTGAATTTTCACTCATTTTCATGTACTTTGTAAAGCATAAAAAGATAACTCACAGTGATGTCAAACTTTTTAGAAAATAGCTGTACTGTAATAGTTGAGATGTCAACTTCTAGACTTCCAAGGCTTTATCCTTTTCTTCTTTATGACTTGCATATATATTTTTTTATTTTTAAATGTAAAGAAGAAACGAAAAGTAGCTATATAGTGATCTGATGGCAACCGGATATACTATAAGTTCGTGACACCGTGCTAATAGGGAGATATATTAGTTAAGGCTCGGCGGGCAGTACTTCTAGACCTCCCTGCGCTTTGCCACCGGGCACTCTAGGACGGAGTCCACAACAGAAAGGGGCGACGAAATTATACGTTGGCCGATGGGATTATCTTCCAAACTAAAGGTTTTAAGTGTTACCGGGGTTCGAGTCTCTGTACATCGGATGGTCAGAATCAAGTCAGCCGTTTCACCAGTTCTCTTTGACTGCAGCGTCCATACATAACTTCTCCATAAGCAACGGTTTCTAAAGAACCGATGGCACCCAGGACAAACAAAGAAGTTACTGTACAGAGGATGAGGATGGGTAGGAAAGGGAAATTGGCTTTCAAGTTCCCAGCTGGAACACGATAAATCCATTGGAGGCTGACTCCAACTTATTAACAACAACCAGCTTATTAACAGTATTAATCCACGTATTGTACTTTCACGGAACTAACGACATTCTTGTTCTCCGACATGGAATTAGGATAAGTATTACCACTCTTATACGATGTATTGAATAAGACAAGTATATTGTATATATTTCTCGTATGTATGTAATAAAAAAAATTGCTAACGTGATAACCCTGAAGCTAGTAAATTTTAGGCGGGGAGGTTAGCAAACATACGTAGGTACTAACATTATGCGGGCGTACAAGTTGCGTACATGACATCAGGTGTTATTGCACGAGTTTTATATTAACAGAAGATTGAGCGTAATAGCTCTCTGTGTAACAGTTGTGCATGACAAGGGTTTTCTGCAATACGACAAGCATTTGTTAAAAGGTATGAAATTGTTTCTCAGTGATTACTAACCCAACCCTGTTCTGGAACACATGGCGTAAACTAAAGAATAGTGCCTGTGCATTTGAACCGAGGACGTAGATACGTCAATGAAATGCTTCAACCACTCAGCTTTACATGTACATAACTATATTAATTACAAATCCACAGGATCTTTCGACGATTCAGTCTAAATAAAGCTATGTTTTGAATAAAAGTGTTTGATATAATTATAATGATATCGAAACAAAAAAAATATTGTTAAAACAAAACGCTTGCTCAAATTATACTTATTAAACAATATAATTTGTTATATTAACTCACATGCAGTGGTAACTTAGTGGTATGAATTGGAATCGTGCAGCTCTAATTTGTCAAATTATTTGCGTTTTACAAATAAATTGTCACTTTCTTCGTTGAAGGAAAACATCTTGAGGAAACTTGCACAGCTGAGATTTCTCCATAATGTTCTAAAAGGTATGTGAAGTCTGCCAACCCGCACCTGGCCAGCGTGACAGACTACGGTTTTAACCCCTCTTAATGTAAGAAAAGACCAGGGCCCAACAGTGGGACTGTTATGGGTTATAATGATGAATGATATGAAGTAACATTGCAGAGCGAATGTCTCGGGGTTGATTCCCGGCCGTTACAGATATATATGAGGCAGATATGTATGTTTTCGAGTTGCAGATATTTATGATTTCTCCTTTTGTAAGTAAATGTATATGTATAAGTTGAGTGTTTATTTATTTTCAAAAACGTAGACGGCTGTTTTACTGATAGGGATTTCTCACTCTTAATTATTTGGTAGTACTTGAAATATTTTGAGATAATATTTTAAATACAGTTTTAATTACAAGACATCCAAAAACAAAAACTTTTTAACCATTCGGTTCTTATTTGGTATAATAGTCGAATTCATTATAGGTGATAAATTTACAGCTTGAGACATTAAGTAGTGACTTTTCAAAAATTACAACTCTTAATACGTACAACGTTTTCAACTTTTTTACTTATCCTGGCCAAAGGACAAAGGCCAAAATCCTTGGCCTTTATTCAATTAAACCGAATTGACCTTTATTGAATAAAATTCACGTTGTATTATTTAGATTTGATAAATCAAATGTTACATGCCAAGGGCCTATTCCGGATTACATGCAGTGAAAAATTGAATCAAATTAGGTACGAATTCATCCAAATCGATACTCGATCGAAGGTAGCCCAAGTCCGGGAGGCTGAATTAGGAACTAAGTCCACCGAAAATTTAATTAAAATTTTAAGAAGAAGTAATTTGTTTTGGCTGTATATTTATAAAATAATCTCGGTCCTTGTAGGGGAAAATGGCTTTTAGATCGTTATGGATTGTAATAATTTTTTATTACATCAAGCAATTATTTAAGGTTTATCAAGCAATTATATTAGTATTTATTATATGCGGCAATATGGTTATCTCACGTAATGCATTATGTGTGAAGATCTATATACATATATACATTCGAAGTATTTTAAGAATTTGTGACCCAAAATTATCTCAAAGTACAATTAAAGGACAAACAATTAAAGAAATCGATTTAAACGTACGGTTAACTTATTAATACAGAATCTGCACGAGAGTAATCAACAGTTTTCACACAAATTACTCCGCCACCTATGGAAGCAAAAACGGACAACGTACCATTTGGACGATTAATTTTAATTGCAAAACTTAGCACCAGGGAACGCAGCATGTTCCTAGTTCGTGCTAAAATTTCAACTCTAATATAAACATTTTAGCTAATTCGGTTTACTAAACCCGTTCTGCTAAACTGAGTAACCAAATGATTTAATAGTTTCCTACATTTGGACATGTAATAAAATTAATTCTTATATTAATTTAATTAAATTCATTCAATAACTAAAAGAGCGTTTTGAGGTCTAGGGCGTGGAAAACTGTTACGATTTTCTTGTATTTATAATTCATAATTACTTTAAAATGGTAACTTTAAATCAGTGTAATAAGTGTTAAATGGTTATTAATTAGTGATGTGTAAATGATGATAAAACAAAAAATTCTGAATTAACTTTCTTAGGTCCCGGTTTTGTCTGCTATATTTATTTATTTAAACTTTTGCACTATACATACAGTAAAGTTACAAGGCGGATTTAATGCTAAAAGTATTCTCTTCAGTCAATCCTCGGAAAGTCAGAAAAAAAAAATTATGGCGGTAGATTGAAATTTTATTTTGATATAAATAATAACAATACATTATACATACAAATAATGTTAATACTATAAATATATATATTTATATAACAATATATATACTTTGAAATATGGATCTTTTGAAGGTAGTTCTGCTAACAGGTTTTAGAAGATCATCAGGGATAGCATTCCAAAGCTGAGCAGCTTCAACAGCAAATGAGTTGGACAGGAAACCAGAATGGTGAAGTGGTATACAGAGTCAGCGTCTCAGAAGAGCGAAGCTGCCGTTCATGGGTATCGCTAAGAAATTGGAAACTTTGTTTCAAATAGTCTGGAGAAAGATCTTCATATAAAATGGAATAGAGTGTCGAAATTATCCTAGCTTGTTTTCGTTGCCGAATTGGAAGCCATTTAAGCTATAAGCGATATGATGAAACATGATCGTATTTCCGAAGATAGAAAATAAATCGGATACAATTATTAAAAAGACCATCCAGTTTATTTAGGAGATCTTCATTAAGATTTGTAAAACACGCATCAGCGTAATCGATTAAGGGGAAAATAAGAGCTTGCACCAAAATAATGTTAATCTTAATAGGTAGATAGTTTCTTAACGATTTAGGGCACAGAGTTTAGCTGTGACAGATCGACATGTTTCACGGACATAAGAAATCCAGCTTAAACAGTTATCCAAGTAAAGACCCAAAGATTTTACTGTCGTAGAAAACGCAACAATAGTGCCTTCGAACTTGTTCTGGATTACCGAAGTTAAGGCCGTTTTGATAATTTGTGGCCTGCTCCCTTTAATAATAAATTGACACTTACTGGGATATTCTTTTATTCCAAATTTTTGTGACCAAGCAGAAATGCTCTCTAGTTTATTATTTATTTTATTAATAATATTATTAATTTGTTCTTCTTCAGCTTGTGCATAAATTTCTAAGTCGTCAGCATAAAAGTGATAAGAAATTAAAGCAAAGAGTATATCATGATCTACCATATCAAATGCATTTGTGAAATCAATAATAACAAAGACCGTGACCATCCTACGCTCCATTCCTTCCCGTATGTCTTCAGTCACTTTAAGAAGAGCAGTGGTGGTGCTATGGCCTGAACGAAAATTGAAATTAAGTCAAACAATTTTCGTGCACAGATTGAGACAATTGCTTCTAAACTATGGCTGCAAGTATTTTAGACAAAAATGGTAAGATAGAAATTGCTCTATATTATTATGTTCACAAGGGATGGCAACTTTCGGAAGAGGAATTACAAAACCTTTTCCCCATAGTAGAGATGGAAATTCACCTGTAAGCAAAGAAGAATTGATAATGTGAGTAATAACAGGGAGCAGCGGCGTGCACAGGATTATGACACTGGGTAGCGGCGGAGTACTCGGTCACAAAAACTTTTTCTTTTATAGATTTTTAGCATAGCCACAGCCACGCGACGGATCTCTAAGTCGGAAACCATTCCAACAGAACAAGTCTTAGATGTACTACTATTCATGTACATCTTCTACGGCAACGCAGACAAAACAGCGATCAATCGTTGCGGCGGAAGAAATTCTAAGAAGTAAAATAAGAAGCTAAAATATTATAACTACTCATCTAGTCAGCTTCAATTTTCACATATTTAAGGTTCCGGTTACTTGAGATTACTATATCCCGATGTAAATAAACGCAAGATTTCGGCCACCTCAAATATCTTATCCATATTTTCAACACAAACCTCACAATCAAATAACATTTAAAAAAAATCAACAAACGCACTAGTAAAAGCAAATCACTAAAATTATTATAGAAACGCAGGAATAAATTGTTAAATGTACACACTTTCAAATGTTAAAATAAAAATCTTTTAAGAAAACTATAAATATACTGGCGCAAACAAAATAGTAAACAATGCGTATCACATGAAAAAAGTAAAATGGCCCCTGCGAAACACAAAACATTTCTGCTATTTTAACAAATAAAACCTTACTAAACAAAAATGCATAATGTACATAAATGGTTTATTAATCTTTTTACGTCTATTATTTTTACTCGGATTATAGGCAACGAACATTTCCGATTACTCCCGACAACTGCCGAACTTCCGTAGCCTGCCGCTGGAGTCGCGACTTTCGATATTCATGGGTGTGTGCGTTTGCGAACTGTGCACGGACACCGAAATTACTTCACACATGCGAACAAATGTCCTGCGGGACGCGAATGCATGCCTTGGTAGAATAGGTACATTATTTTGCAGCGCCGCTTGCTTGTCGCCAAACGTCTAGCTAACATAATGTTTGTGTGCTTGCAAATAGGTGCTATTTATAAAATATTAGGCGTTTTTAAGTTACTATATTTTATTTATTCATTTATTTACTATTAATTAAAGTCATCTAAAACGTACAAATGTTTTATTAAAATATCTGTGAATGGCAAGTAAAGTACTACATTTCTGCCTACAAGGAGCGCACGCCCCTGACAGGGAGTACGTCACCAAGGACAAGAAATATATTACAATTCACGAAATAGTGGAAAAAGAAAAGGTAGTATATTTATTTTTAGCCATAGAAGCTATTTCAGTAATAGTAATTGACTTAGTAATAGGACTGAGTGAAGAAGCAACAACAAAATGTAAATTCATCATTCATCAGTTACGCATCCGAACGATTTCAGGTCTCCATTTAGGGACCCTTAACTTGTAACTAAGATAGATAAAATGGTGCGAAAAACCTGGAGCTCACAACTGACAATGCTCGGATACGAGGTGGTTGGATACATAAATCGAGTAAGGTGTCAGGACTGTCAGGATTATGATGGGTAGCATTGGAAGGGAGTATAGAGAGATTAACGGAGAAAAGGATGTAATGAAGTTGGATGGAAGATTGTGGAGAATCTTTAAAAAGATCAGTGTTAAAATCACCTATGATTATATGGTGCGTGTAGTCTGAACAAAGTTGTTCCAAACTTGTTTCTAAACTGGAGAAGTAGTTAGGGGAAGGAGGTCAATATACGACGCCAATGACAAATTTGGAATGCTTTATCTGAATTTCTAGGAAAGATATTCGGCCGCTGCAGAGTATTCCGATGGTGAAGATGCAATGACAGAATAGGGTATGTCATGTCGAAAATAAATGGCTACACTATTAATTTATGATGAGAATAAAATCAGGCAAGCTGTAGTTTGTAGACATTAATTAAGGTTTAAGCTAACTTTCAAAGACAAGAATGGCATGTACCCTTGTGACATAAAAAATGTCTAATAGTTTTGAGTGATGGGCCGGAATACTTTGCGCGTTAATATGAGAAACGTTGAGTAAATTAAGACAACTGAATAAAGAAACATTCAGTACAATTCCTAACGATTTAGGTTCAGAAAATGAATCATCAATGGACCTTGAAGGCGAATTAAAGTCTAAAGTTGAATGAAAATAATCATCATTAGCCATAAACTAAATATTAAATGTAAATACAATAAATAATACAAATATTACAACTAAAAAATAACAATAATATTCATAAACTTTTAGCCGACTGTCCTACCAGTTACTAGCAAAAAAATGTTACAGTGATGTAGATTCTAAGTAAACTATCATATATTATCAAAAAATCATTACTTAAGGATTAAAAACTAAAGATCAGTTTTCTTGATAAATGTAATACAAACCGGTACTTTATCAAATACCGGTATCACGTTCACCATAGAGTACTGCAGTAACAGTATAACTTTACTGCAATTTGCCGTCAATGTCAAATATAATCTAATAATAGATATTGTCAGATTGACAGATTTACAAAAACAATGTTAACTCTAATAGCTTACATAACAGTGTTAGAAAAATATATATAAAAGGGAGTAAAACAAGAAACACCTAATAATATATATAAACAAATCTTTCATACATAGGAATGTGAATTTGTAAATAATTAATGAGCTAGAGGAAAATATACAAACTTAAAAGCAGACAATAAGAATGCTATTTTTTCAATCTAGCCGAGCACGTGCTCTCCAGACACACAATCGGGGTAGTTGTGGGTTTTGAAGTAGAAAATTCACCTATCTTATCACCCTCCGAAGCAGATTTATTTGGAAAAACTATTAGTGCTGCTAAATCCTCCTCGGAATCGATGTGATATCTTGAACCATCTTGAACTGTCACGAATATGTTACCGTTTAGTGTCCAACAGTTTCGCATGCCAAGATGCTTTCGAGTCAAAGCAAAAATTAATTGTTTTTGGTGTGTGAGAAACTCAGACATAGTGATAGACGTTCCCTTAAGATTTACCTTCCTCCTCCAGATGAGGGATTTAATGGGCAAATCTGAGAACCGTAGCTCTACATTTACCTGCAGCATAACTTCCAAGGCGAGAACAAGCCTTGATTTGTTCAGGTTTGAAACTAGATAAATGCAGTTTTTCTGCAATGAATTTGGCCATATATTAATTTAGATTGCCTTGGATGCCTTCTGGATTCCTGTTAATACTAGGAATTTACTTCGGTGCCTCATTTCTATACTATCAATTTTCCAACTAAGTATTATTGAAACTTGAGACTTAAAAACGTGGAATTCCTGGAAAAGATTATTGATAGTGATATTTGTCTGGGTGCCGTTGCCTTAAGCTTGTTCTCGAAATCAAACATCTTCTTCATCAGCAAGGACTCAATAGCCTGCTATGTTTCCACCACAGTAGTAAAATTAACCATTGTGGACTTAAGTTGTTGGAATTTTGTATCTTGAAGTGACACTCAATGGTATGTGAAAAACCAGTGGGATAGTGCACAAAATACCTAACATAGAAAACAGGATTTAAATAATTTATAGAGATAACAGTAAGTACTTTTGAATTTGCTAAAGAAATAAACCGGATAATAATGATAAAAACAATTTAAAATTTAATAATACTGAGAGAGATGGTGTTAACTTTTTCTACACCTACCGCCCAAAAAAAACTCTATATAGAAGAAAGGTTTAATTTGAAATTACTCAATTATTGCCATCCTATCCACAAGTGCGCGCTGTGCTTGCGCTGTGGATAGAACAAGAGTTAAAATGTACATAAATATATAATTGGTCAAAAATATAAATTTCAGTCCAATCACTCTTCATTCATCAGCACTTAAACTCCCTTTTCTCGTTACGTAATACAACTATACTATACTACTACCCATCCGATTATCTACGTATAAATAAATTTATTTCTCTGAAACATTACCAAATATCGATGACCGTATCAAGCACACACCGCCGCATCGTACTATCGAACTGTGATAAATTGGAATTGTTTCACCTCCATTACCTCCGGCTTTAATTTAGAACCAATATCTAACGCCTCGCGCTGTTCACAACACGTATATCTTGAAGCGATCCCGATCTTGTTACGTAATGTTCCTTGCTAATAAATATTAAATCGCTAAAGTTTGTAACATTTAAATGATATAAGTTTAATCAAATCACGTATGTTACTTCATACGAACATCTCTTCATTATCGTTATCGTTATTACATTTGTGATGGTTATGTAACATCTGAATGACTTGAACGATGGATATCTTATTCACACTAAATGTTCGTACTTATGAGGTGATTTTATAGGTATGTTAAAATGTATAATGGAATTGTTTACAAATTTGTAATCCGCCTTCGCTACGCTTCTGGTAAAATCGAAATCATTAATAATTTAGGTATTCTGTACGCATGTCATTTTAGCTTCTACTAATGTTTCGAAAAGGTGCTTTAACATTGAAAAGAAGAAACAGCGAAAGTAGCTCCTCAGGACATCTTTTAAAACAACACATAGCTTTTACAAAGTAAATTTAAACCTGTGCAGAACTGGCTTCGACACGATCATTTCCAGGCGACCGTGTCATTAATATATTCATCTATACTATAATAATATATCCTTTACCTATAAGCTGTGCTTTAATGCGTCGCTTAAAAGTTCCAGTAAGTAATTCACATATCAACTTTGGAACTTCATTGTAAAAACGAACTGTAAACCCCATAAAAGAACACTAAACCTTTTGAAGGCGATATCAAGACGTAACCAAATTAACATTTTTATCAAGCATTTCATAAACTTTAATTTAGCCCGATTTCATCTAAGCGGCCGGTTTTTGTAGTATTATGAAATAAATATACTCCTAATTTTTTTTTTACTAAGTGTGTTTTTTTTATTTGTACTCGGGGTTCAAACTGTCACTAAACTTATATCAACCAAAACGGTGAACGATGTCAAGTAATAAAATAAGTTACTAATGTTATATAAATATTTTAAATAAATAAGGTTCGCATGTTGTCCGTCCGAAGTTTTAATTTGCATTTGTATTAAAATGTAAAAGAATATTATTATTACCCTTTACTTATAAGCTCAAAAGTGAAATTAAAGCTTAAGCAGATTGCAGATATTTATTGCAAAACACTTAAACCATTATTTTTCGATGATCAG